>JAQOTM010001768.1:0-27691 GCA_029168755.2 Tillandsia fasciculata
GGGGACCCTATTGCTATTTGAGCCTATATGATCCAGATTCAACTTGACTCAAATCAATTTCATTTATTTATTTATTTACAAAAATTCGAGTTCTTACAGTTGCCGATTACCATGAGTTGAGATTCAGTTGGCCTTTGCCATTGCATCCCTGTTGGAATTTTTCCGGCTTGTTGCCGATTACCCGATCGTTGGACCCCGAGCTTGAGCATAGCACTATGATCGCCACGCACCGCTGTACTTCATGAACATTGCCGGGGTCGCGCCCCGTGAATATTGTTCTTTACCGGTAAAGTGGTCTAAAGGAAAGACCCGTGAGCCCCCAGATAGCACTTGTAGGTGTGGGGTTATGTTAGCCAGATAGGTGCCAGATAGTGGCATGAGCCTGAGGTCCTCGTGACCAATAGTGGCATTGATTGGGTACTTGATGTTCTTTGATTGATGCATAGCTTATATACTTTATGTTCTAGCATGCTTATTTCAGTACCTATTCCTGCTTAGTATACTTTGATTATCAGTAGACCTGATATTTGATTATTCAGCTTCTGCTCAGTATACTTTGACTATCAGTAGACCTGTTATTGGATTATTCAGTATTTATTTCAGTATACTCCTGTTGAAATCTATATATGCTTTACTTATTGATTAATTATCCGCTTCTTAATCATGCTTACCTAACATGTTGATTTCTACTATCCTCTAGTATTGTATACCAGTAGGTACGATTTGCTATTTCTCGGCTCGTCGTATCCACTGGGATACACTGTCGATGTATCTCACACCCCCTGGGTGACCATTTTTCAGGTCGGTCGGGTGCTGGGATGTCGGGACGTGTTGGTGAGGTTCCGTGTCAGCAATCGACCCATGGCAGCCGCTACTTTTAATTATTCTGCAAATTATGTAAAAGAGTTGTAATTATAACCTGTTGTAATTTAATTGTTTAGTTATACGTAGTTTAGTTACTCTGATGTTGTTGCAAAAGCTTAGCCGTGCATGTATAGAAAAGGCTCAATTCCAAGGAGGGAATTGAGAATTTTCTATATATGTGACGGTCTGTCGCGCCCTGACTGTTTTCAAACTCTGATTTAAAAAAAAAAAAAAAAATTTAAGAGGCTGTTTTTCGAACTCGGGGCGTGACAGATTGCACCCAAGCGCAAAAAGCGTTACAATAATGGAGCGCAGAAAAGTAAAAATCAAATTCCTCATGGTGGAGTTGGAAAGCGCGGCAGAGGCAAGCGCGCTGGCAGCAAAGATGTTGCGAAGCTAAAATGCTATAACTGCAAGAAGAAGGGTCATTTCGCTCGGGATTGTTCTGAGCCGAAAAAGGTAGCCCTACCACTCTCACACTGTTTTGTTTACTCTTGTGCTTTAGTAGCTAATTCTCTTCCCGATTGGATCGTGGATACATGAGCAACCAAGCACGTAGTGCGTGATTGAGTGGGATTTGTAGATTACCATCGAGTACCGACTGGCACACAATTTGTCACCCTTGGGAATGGCTCAATGGAGGAAGTTATTGGAGTTGGTTCGTACCGACTCAAGTTGCGCGGTGGCCGCACCTTACTTCTTCAAGATGTGCTATATGCACCCTGTATAAGATGTAATCTATGTTCAGTTTTAGCTTTGCTACATTTAGGCTATTCTTTTCATTTTGACAGAGACCGCCTTGACATTTCCTTTCATGGTACTTTATTTAGATATGGTACATTAATAAATGGTTTCTTTAAGTAAGATTTGTAGGATGATTCGTTTGCTTTTGCTTCCTCTTCTTCTAATCTCTGTGATGAATTCATTAAATAGCATGCCAGACTAGGCCATATAGGTCAAGAAAGAATGAACAGACTGGCTCGAGTAGGCCTTTTGGGGTCTCTCGCCAAAGTTGACCTATCTGTGTGCGAGCCTTGTCTGGCTGGGAAGGCATGTAGAAATCCTTTTGGTAAGGCTACTCGTGCCTCTCATCCTTTGGAGCTGATCCACTCAGACATTTGTGGGCCAATGAATGTGAGGGCCCGGCATGGTGCATGCTATTTTCTCACATTCATTGATGATTATTCCCGTTATGGCTATGTGTATTTGCTTTCTCACCGTTCTGAAGCTTTAGATTGCTTCAAGCGCTTCGTAGCGGAGGCTGAGAATCAAATAGAAAGAAGTGTAAAAGTGCTTCGCACTGATCGAGGACGTGAGTACTTGTCTGATCAGTTCAAGACTTATTGTGAGCAAAAGGGCATTATGAGACAGCTCACTATTCAAGATACTCCGCAACAAAATGGTGTTGCAGAGCGAAGGAATCGTACTCTACTGGACATGGTTAGGTCTATGATGGCGCATGCTCATCTTCCTATAAGTTTTTGGGGAGATGCTCTTTTGACTGCTGCCTATATTCTTAATCGAGTCCCTAGTAAATCGGTGCATTCTACCCCATATGAGTTGTGGAGTGGTAGAAAGCCAAGTTTACACTACTTACGCCCTTGGGGTTCAGCTGGATATGTTCACAACCCCTCACATAGATTCGAAAAACTCGGCCCTAAAGCAAGCAAGCATGTGTTCATCAGATACCCTGAAAATTCGAAGGGCTATGTGATGTATGGTGAACACCCCAGATGGTGGGATGACCGAGATTGAGTCTCGTAATGTGGAATTCCTAGAGAAGGAATTTCCAAGCATTGGTGAAATGCGAAATGACGTCGGATTGTATGAGTTACAAGACGATGCTATCCCATCTTCTGGTGAGGGTGATCGATCACTTCCCGAAGTCACTAAAGGAAGTGGTAGCGATCCTCCGACTAGTGGGAGTGCTTCTATGAGTGGGAGCATACCCTTGGAAGCCGAGAGTTTAGGCCCTCAACTGCGTAGAAGTGAACGTGGAAACATTCCCCGTCGATATTTTGAGATCGAAGGGAATATTTTCATGTGCACTCCGCTCGATGATGATGAGCCTGCTTCTTATGTAGAAGCGCTACAATCACCAGCTTGTAATGAGTGGATGGCTGCTATGAGAGATGAGATGGATTCCATGAGCAAGAACCAAGTATGGGAGTTGGTTGACCTTCCACCTGAGCGCAAGTCTATTGGAAATAAATGGGTTTTAAAAATTAAGTGCAAGGTGGATGGATCAATCGATAAATATAAGGCTCGGCTCGTGGCTAAGGGCTACAATCAAAGGCAAGGGGTAGATTACAACGAGACATTTGCTCCCGTTGTGAGATTTGCCTCTATACGTGTGATTTTAGCCTTAGTGGCTCATCTAGATTTGGAATTGTTCCAATAGATGTCAAGACAGCTTTCCTCAATGGAGGATTAGCGGAGGAGATCTACATGGATCAACCTGAGGGTTTTGTACTCGAAGGTCAAGAAGACAAAGTATGTCGTCTTAAAAGGTCTATTTATGGTCTCAAACAGTCATCAAGACAGTGGTATTTTAGGTTTCATGAAGCCATCATCTCTATCGGTATGTCCATGATAGAGGAAGACCACTGTGTATATGTCAAGAAGTCAGAGAAGGGAATTTTGTTTCTCTCTCTATACGTCGACGACATACTATTGGTTGGGAATGACATCGAGTTGATCAATACCACTAAGGAGTGGTTATCTTTCAATTTTGAGATGAAAGATATGGGTGAGGCGAGCTATGTGCTCGGTGTGAAGGTCATCAGAGATCGCTCTAGGAGACTTCTTGGTCTGTCTCAAGAATCCTATATTAAAAGGGTTCTGGAGCGGTTTAGGATGCATCATAGTAAACCCGTTGATACTCTAGTGGAAAAGAATCACACTTTGAGTCTTGATTAGTGCCCTAAAACGGATAAAGAAAAAGAGCAAATGAGTAGGGTTCCTTATGCGAGTGCGATTGGCAGCTTGATGTACGCTATGATGTGTACTCGACCTGACATATGCTTCGCTGTTGGCTTGGTAAGTCGTTACCAGAGCAACCCAGGACCTGTTCATTGGCCAGCAGTCAAGAGGATCCTTCGATACTTAAAGGGAACCAGTGATCTCGTTCTATGCTTTCAAGCTGGGGACTTGAGATTGAAAGGATATAGTGATGCTGATTAGGGTGGTGATAGAGATGAGCGCAGGTCCACTTCAGGCTATGTGTTTATGCTTGGAGGTGGGGCAATTTCCTGGTGCAGTAAAAAGCAGAGTTGCATTGTCTTGTCTACCATGGAGGAGAGTATGTTGCTTGTTCAGCAGCCGTTCAGGAGGCTGTTTGGCTGAGGAGATTTCTCCAGCACCTCGACATTGTGACTCGAGCTGATGAGGCTATTGAGATGGTCTCTGACAGCATGGCTGCTTTGGAGTATGTGAAGGACCCCAAGTATCATGACAGGACCAAGCACATTGACATCCATTTTCATTACATTCGAGAGATGATTAGGCTAGGCGAGGTCACTCTTAGACATATCTCCACCACTAGGATGGTAGCTGATCCGTTGACCAAGCCGATAGCTAGGGATATGTTCCTGACCCACGTCAGGAGTTTGGGTCTTCGCAGGTTATGATGTATGGACATTATTGAGACTTTTGTATCTTACGCTTTTCTTAATGAAAATATGTTTTTCTTTTATGTATGATTGCGTAATTGATACTAGTAGGCACATATTAGCATAAGTCACCAGGCTCAGGTCAGCCCACTCACACGGGTGATTGCCCTGGCACCTAAGTGGTGAGCAGGATGAGACTAAATAATCATATTAATTTTAGTAGTTGTAATATGATTGCTTTGTTCATATACGTTATGAATAAAGTGTTGATACGATTTGAAAGTCGCCTTAATTAGTTTAAGATGAGACTCTTGGGAGTTGGATATGAGAATTCTTTTGTGAAATTCCATATCGAGCCTGTATAGCAGTCGAACCTAAAATACTTGGGTTAGAAAGATGACCTGAGTTGTATAGTGGTTAGATGCCTTAGTGGTGTAGAGTTATTTAGGATCCACCAGGATCTAAATAGGTACTATCAAACACCTAGAGGGGGGTGAATAGGTGTAATATTATAAAAACCAATCTCAGTGCAAAAATAAAAACAATGCGGAAAATAAAAATCAACACACGAGATTTACGTGGAAACTCCAATCCAGGAGAAAAACCACGGGACCAACACGCAATAACAATCCACTAAGAATAGAAGAATAACAAGGTGATTACCGACTCCACGGACTCGACCCCTCCTTCAGCTTCTTCGGACCTTGCGCTGATCGGTTGGATGTCCCCGCAATAACAATCCACTAAGAAAAGAAGAATAACAAGGTGATTACCGTCTCCACGGATTAACCCCTCCTTCAACTTCTTCGGACCTTGCGCTCCACCGCTTGCACGTCCACTGCACACGTTCGAATCCACGAACGCCACTCGAATCCACGAGCACACGTTTCGAATCCACGAAACGCCTTTAGCACACCGAATCCACGATGCCACGTCGAATCCACGACGCAAACTCAGCCGGTAAGAATATTGGCTTCGATGGTGATCCTTTGCTTAGATTATCAATGAAGATCCATGGGAAAAATCTCTAAGCAAAGATTAGATCAATTCGACAAAAGATATGTTCTTGAAAGAACCATCGAATTGACCTAAAAGAGGCTATAAAGAAGAACGATAAAAACCTAGCCTCTAGGGTTGCTCTCAAGTGTTTTATAAATTGATCGGCCGTGCTCCCCACGTTTTTGAGAAACCCTAAATGTCTATTTATAGTTTAGAAACCTTTGGAAAGAGATAAGAATCAAAAACATACCTTATCTGGAAATTTTCAGGACGGCGATCCGGATCGGGATTACTGCGATCCGGATCGTCGTAACGAGATTGACGATTCCAGAAATCCAAGGGTTCGGGATCCGGATCGCAAGGCCCGATCCGGATCGTTCATGAATTTCAGCAACATCCAATGTTCGGGATCCGGATCAGAATAGGCTTGGATCCGGATTGGATTTGCACATGAACTAATACCCTTCGGGATCCGGATTGGATCATCTGATCCGGATCCTGAACATGTCCCATGTCCAGTTTTTGATTTTTATGCAATTAAAAATTCATCCAAGTGTTTCTACACTATAAGAAAGTATTCGGATCACCAAAATTATTTAGTTAAACATACCTGATCCTTTTGAATACTTTCTTCTTGAGATTGATGTAACTGATCCACAATTCTTCATCTTCAATCTTCAAGACTCAAGACACTGAGTGTCAACTTGAGCTCTTGTTGAATCTTCTCTAAGTCTTTGATTGCTGATTGACAATTTGATCCCTTTAAGACTCCGACTCAACTCACTGACTTGACTCACGAAATATGCCAACACCAAAATGCCGTAACAATCTCCCCCTTTGGCAATTTCGTGACAAAACCCAAAAATACATAAAAACGCTCAAGTCACTCATCTTAAACCAAAAAATCGAAATTCAATGTCATCACCAAAACATTGATTTTCTTTGCGTGAAAGATCCAATAAATACAAAATTACATTTGAACCAAACAGTCCTAGAACATACTCTATGACTTAGGACTTGGAGTCTTAAAGTGATGTAATTCCTGCAAAACAAAACTCCAAACAAAATCAAACGTTAGTCGTTAGAAATTAAAATCCTACATTTGATTCGTCCTTTTGGTTCTTTTGTTTTTCGGCTCTTTCAATCTTTTCTTTATCTCCCCCTATCTTGAGCATCTCACATCTCTAACATGTTCTCCATGTTCTCCATGTTCTTGAGCATCTATGTTCTCCCCCTTTGTGATACGATCATCATTTTCCGTTCTCCCCCATTTTTCTATTTTCGTTTGTCCTCTCTTGATGATCTCATCTCCATCATTTCTCTTCTCCCCCTTTTTGTCACAAATTGTCAAACAGTGAACATACTAGACAAAAGGAAATTAGTTCATAGAGAAAGAGAGATAAAAGCTCAGTTCCGGTATATAACAAAAATGCAGATTGCGTACCGGTACCAGAAAGCAAAAATCAAATAATTTCTTGAAACAAATCCAGATTTTGGAAACTTTTCAAATACCGATTTGTATTCCATCAAGAAATCCATTTAAGTGCTTTGAAGAACAATGAATTCACATAGATGCCATTCAATCCAAATTTCTTTCATTAGAATAATTTAGAAAAATAAAAATCAGAAAGAGTATGTAAGCACTTTAGCGTATCAACTTTAAACAAAAGTCATCGTTTCATGCAACAAGAAATAGATTATACCAAATCTATCAAAAATACTCAAAAATGAAACGAAAATTTATGAAAATTAAAACTCTTAAAGTTGAACAACTTCAATTACATCTATCTTGATCTTATGCGTAATGCCTTTATCAAATCATCAATTTTGGTAAAGAAAATGAAATACAAAGATCAATAGATGTTTGAAATCCCCGATAAGTTAGATAATATATCTAGACAATCTGTTGAAGGAGTGGCTCTTTGAGCATCTTTTATCAAAAATCCCACCTTATACCAACCATGAAATATGACTGAGTCAAGTATTTCAATATGCATTTTATCTACAAAAATTTGCTTTGCATTCATGGAGTATTTTTTTTTTTTTTCTCTTTTCTCCATGTGGTGGTAGTTTTCACACTCCTCATTGGGATGTAACTCTTTCCACATCTTTTGAGCATTTTACTTTTCTTTGACTCCCCCTCAATTGGCTATCAATTATTTAATATATAAGGTATTCAACCAAAAATTGATCTCGCATTCATACTCGACTAAGCAATCAAATATGATAATGACTATACCAAGAGATCATTGAGAGAGAAATTGACTTTGATCACTTAAAAGATGAATTAATTAACATAAATGATCATTGCAACATTGAGATATTATGATATCAAAAGCATAATAAATTTCTAAATGCGTGAAAGGATGCAATTAAAGTCAATTTAACCAATGCTCAATTAAACAACTCCTCTAAATGAAGTGTCTTCAAGATTATGAATATGGAGTCAAGTTGATAATCCAAGAAAATTTAATTTGGAGTGAATGAACGTGAAGCCCTTTTTTATTCAATGCACTTGTTCGTTAGAAACCCTTTTGTTCAAGAACAAAGTATAAAAACAAAGAGCATTGAAAAACATGTAATGCAAAGATTAAGCAAAATATGAAAGGAAAACCAATCAAAGCATTACATACAGTCATAAGCTAATTAGAACTTAAGACAAGGAAAGATATCACCTTTCCGAATCCAAAATCGCTGGATTTTGGGTTGTCTTGATTCGTTGTGGCCGGGGGTTGTCCGCTTTGACTGTTGGTCCACCTTAGGTCTTTGCCTTGCAATAATCCACTTGTATGATCGAAGTTGTGGCTCGGACCTTTGGTGGGTTGAGTGAACTCCTTTGACTTGATATGTCTTTTGAATCCGTTGAGTCCGCTCCGTAGATGAAGTTGCCGAAGGATTTTTCTTTCTCTTTTTCGGGCAATTCTTCACCAAGTGTCCTTCAAGTCCACATAGGTGACAAGTTCTTCCTTTCAATTTCTTTGTGGAACTTGAAGCATGCACAGTTTGATTCTTTTTAAATCCCAAACCAACCTTGCTTGTTTGACCTAATCCGGACATACAATCTAGTTTCTTGGAACCGGTTGAGAGCCCTTGTATGTCGGATTTGAGTTCATAAACTTGCTTGGTCAAAACTTGGTTGGTGACATGAATTTCTTCAAACTGTTTTTCAAGAAAACCAATCTTGTCCATATATGATTTAGCGTTTGTCTCCGATTGGTTTAACTTGTCTTGGAGGATTTTATTGTTATCCAATAACCGTCCTTGTTCCTCCTCGAGATCATGAAGTTTGATCTTTAAAGCTTGATTCTCGTCTTGAACTTCAAGTCGTTGCTTCCTCAACTTCTTGTTAAGTTTGGCCATCTTCTTTGATTCCGCAAGAAGTTGTTGGTATGCCTCAACGAGTTCTTCTTCGTCCGACTCCCCCTCACTTGTTGACTCTCCTCCGGATGTTGATGTTTCATGCAAAATCAAAGGAATAGAGTCAGTGACTAAAGATGATAAGCACAATTTAGAAGAGGGAATTTGAGAGGCATGAAAAGCAACAATTTTTTCTTTTTCCTCTTCACTTGAGGTCGATTCATCGTAACTAGAATCGTCCCAAGTTTTTGCTTGCAAAGCCTTCTTTTTGTATGATTTCTTAGAAGGACAATCCGTTGAAATATGGCCGTAGCCTTTGCATCGATAGCATCGGATTTCCCCTTCGAAATCATCTTTTTCTTTTTCTTTAGAAGGTTTTGCAACGCCTTTGAGTTTAGAGGATTTAGAACCCGATGATCCTTTAGATGGTTTCGTGGATGAAGATCCATCGGTTCGATTCTTCCAAAATTTCCGACGAAATTTCTTTGTGATCCGCGCCAGTTGTTCTTCAAAATCGGCAAAAGAGATTTCATCGTCGGAACTCGATTCGTCATCTTCTTCCTTTGTTGATTTGAATGCAATACCTGTAAGCTTAGAAGAAGACTTGGAAGAATTTTGATTAGTAGGAAAAGTCATCTCATAAGTTTGCAAAGCACCTACTAATTCCTCTACACTCATCTCATCCGGATGACTAACGGTTTCAATGGCGGTAACCTTTGCCCTAAACCGTTCCGGAAGAGTCCGAAGAATCTTTCTTACAATTTTCGACTCCGGGATCTTTTCTCCTAAATTAGCACATGTATTAATTACATCTTGAAGTCTAGTGTAATAATCTGTAAACAATTCATGCTCTTCCATATGAATAGAGTCAAATTGACTTGTAAGCATCTGGAGCTTTTGAATTTTTACAAGATTAGTACCCTCATGTGTAATTTTGAGAATATCCCAAATTTCCTTCGCGGTTTCACACGCGGAAATTCTCGTAAACTCAGTCGAGGAAAGAGAATTAAATAAAGCGTTCATACCTTTCCCATTGTAAGAAGATCTTTCGATTTCCTCTTTGGACCATCTAGAGCGAGGTTTTGGGGTAGTAGAATTTCCTACTTCCTCAACCGGATGCACCCAACCGTATTCCACGGTTTGCCATACCCGCTCATCAATAGAGATGAGAAAAGCTCTCATCCGCATTTTCCAATATGCATAATTGGTCCCATCAAAAAGAGGAGGTCTAAAAATATTACCACTTTCACCCATCATGATAGATAAACCTAAAACCCGCTCTGATACCAATTGTAGAGTTATTTAGGATCCACAAGGATCTAAATAGGTACTATCAAACACCTAGAGGGGGGTGAATAGGTGTAATATTATAAAAACCAATCTCAGTGCAAAAATAAAAAACAATGCGGAAAATAAAAATCAACACACCGAGATTTACGTGGAAACTCCAATCCAGGAGAAAAACCACGGGACCAACACGCAATAACAATCCACTAAGAATAGAAGAATAACAAGGTGATTACCGACTCCACGGACTCGACCCCTCCTTCAGCTTCTTCGGACCTTGCGCTGACCGGTTGGATGTCCACGCAATAACAATCCACTAAGAAAAGAAGAATAACAAGGTGATTACCGTCTCCACGGATTTAACCCCTCCTTCAACTTCTTCGGACCTTGCGCTCCACCGCTTGCACGTCCACTGCACACGTTCGAATCCACGAACGCCACTCGAATCCACGAGCACACGTTTCGAATCCACGAAACGCCTTTAGCACACCGAATCCACGATGCCACGTCGAATCCACGACGCAAACTCAGCCGGTAAGAATATTGGCTTCGATGGTGATCCTTTGCTTAGATTATCAATGAAGATCCATGGGAAAAATCTCTAAGCAAAGATTAGATCAATTCGACAAAAGATATGTTCTTGAAAGAACCATCGAATTGACCTAAAAGAGGCTATAAAGAAGAACGATAAAAACCTAGCCTCTAGGGTTGCTCTCAAGTGTTTTATAAATTGATCGGCCGTGCTCCCCACGTTTTTGAGAAACCCTAAATGTCTATTTATAGTTTAGAAACCTTTGGAAAGAGATAAGAATCAAAAACATACCTTATCTGGAAATTTTCAGGACGGCGATCCGGATCGGGATTACTGCGATCCGGATCGTCGTAACAAGATTGACGATTCCAGAAATCCAAGGGTTCGGGATCCGGATCGCAAGGCCCGATCCGGATCGTTCATGAATTTCAGCAACATCCAATGTTCGGGATCCGGATCAGAATAGGCTGGGATCCGGATTGGATTTGCACATGAACTAATACCCTTCGGGATCCGGATTGGATCATCTGATCCGGATCCTGAACAAGACCCATGTCCAGTTTTTGATTTTTATGCAATTAAAAATTCATCCAAGTGTTTCTACACTATAAGAAAGTATTCGGATCACCAAAATTATTTAGTTAAACATACCTGATCCTTTTGAATACTTTCTTCTTGAGATTGATGTAACTAATCCACAATTCTTCATCTTCAATCTTCAAGACTCAAGACATTGAGTGTCAACTTGAGCTCTTGTTGAATCTTCTCTAAGTCTTTGATTGCTGATTGACAATTTGATCCCTTTAAGACTCCGACTCAACTCACAGACTTGACTCACGAAATATGCCAACACCAAAATGCCGTAACAAGTGGTGCCTAGACCAAGGTTCGCATGGCGTTTTAGAGCGTGACACGACCCATTGAGTAGGTGCTCCGCCATGGCATACATATCATACTGTATGTGATTGTCAACCAGTTAGTAGAGTGACATATATTCTTCCCTCTATGTTACTGTGTGAGCACTAACCCCTCTTTTTTTTTATGCCCTCGACTTAGAACTACATTATGAAGTAGAGGTCCAAAGTAACTAACTTAGCGTGTATCTCAGGGTCATGAGAAAATATGATCTAGCGGAGAATGTCTAGTAAAGTGCTTGGACCGATACAGATTAATGTGAGGGGCTGAGGAAGATGTTTCGATAGCACACCATGAAAGTCTTGTGACTCATTGCCCGGACGGTTATCTCGGTTATGTTACTTGAGATAATCCTGAGTACAAGAGATGTTGTAAGGTCAAGTCCTGTGATTACAGGAGGGAGATTTGTTATACTTGATCCGGTGTGTGTTGAAACTTCTGAGGCATATACGTTTTAGTCAGTGATGTGCTATGTTAGTTGGGTGGTGACTTAATATAGCACTCCTGCATTGTGATTTTTTCCATCTGGTCGCACGCTCCATTACCCGTATGAAGAGTAGAATGTATATGAGAGAAAAATGGCCAATGTCGCCAAGTGGGAGATTGTTGCCATGTGGTGTGTCCACATTGGCCGGTTCTAATTTGACTCAATCCATATGAGATGTGGATTATGATTTATCCTTTTGTGTTAAGGACACGATCGGGATTTATCCTTATTTGTTAAGGATAAGGATAGGATTTATCCTTATGGGTTAAAGATAATGATATGTTTCTTATTGGTTAAGAAGCATATCTTAACCTTTATCCTAACCGATATTATCTTATCTCTACGTGAGAAAGAGAATATCCTTAGGAGTCCTAATAATTGTAGTAACCGTGAATTTTAAAATCTAAAAATCTAAGCTTAAATAATTTCTGGATTATTTAAGTAGCAAAATTTGGTAAATAGTAGTCCAATAGTGGCCCTAAAATATCGACTTTTGATCGGGGCCTGATATGAAAAATCCGAGATCACCATTGCGATCGTCTCGTCAAAACATAGAAGTTTCATATTCATATGTTTTCGATCCGATGGTCGGATCTTCCAGAAATTAGAAAAGAAGCGGGTGGGCCCCACAACTTAAGTGCATAGTAAACCTTGTATTTTAATTCACCGTAGGTCACTAAAGGCCGATTCACTGTTTTAAATTATAACATAGGGGTATTAGTAATGGACCCTAGCTAATTTTGACATTCTGAACGCGATGGCACTATCGGATTTCGCGTTTGGCGACCCGGGTGCATCGGGATGCGTGCAATACACCGTATTTTGTCAAACTTTATGACCCGAGAATTTATCCGAGCGTCAAACAAAGCAAACAAATATGCTACCTGACAGGTCTCGACGAGCCGGACGTCGTGACGAAGTCCGTTTCGCAAAACGACGAGCGAATTTTCTCGAAATGCGTGAAAGGTGGTGAAAAAGGGGTTATTTGTAATAAAATCTTAATATTTTATGTACCAATATTTATAGGACTTAAACTATAGGGTGCTGGGTACAAATGTAACCCACAGCAAGCTTGCTAGGGTTTTAGAGTTGGTGTGAACCCGGTTTGAGGAAAAAATTTCAAAAGAATCTTGACATTTATGTGGGAATGGCCTTTGGTCTCCTTTGGGTTCATTCTCGAGGAGTCAAGTTGGAATTAAAGCATCCAACCACTCCTCTGCAATTCCCAGCGAAGGCCCGAGTAAAGAGAAGCCAAGAACACAACCTTTAGAGAGAGAAATTAGAAAGTGAAAGAGAGAAAAGCAAAGTTGGAATCAAACCTTACCAAACCTGGTTCTGGCGTTTTGGAGGAGTTCCTGGGTGCCTGGGCTTCTTCCTGATCAAGCCCTTGTGCTCTGTAGTGGCCGCGGGACTTCATCCTAGAGAGAGAAATCCGAGAGAGAGGGAGAGAAGGCAAAGTTGGAACCAACTTCTTCCAACTTGAACCCAAGTGATCCTGTGGTGTTCCTTATGCTGGTGGAGCAACCTGGGTTGCTACTGTGGCCGCGCAAAGAAGAGGAAGAGAGATCCGGCTTCCTCCATCTTTTTCGAATCCGGCCAAGGTAAGGGAGCTTTAACAAATGGTTGTATGAGCTCGAGACCCTTAGCAGCGGACTTATTAGGTCCTTAGGATGCTACGACCAAGCCCCGAGCCCCCATTCAAAGAGCATGGCCGGCGGGAGCAAGTTGTGGCCGGAACCCTAGGATAGCTCCGCCGCAGTTGTTCTCCGTAACTAGTGGACCATATTGAAAACTAAAATGATGGTCATGGACTGTATGACCTATAGATCATGTCTGAAAAGTTTGGCCGAAGATGGTGGTGTATCTTGGGAGAAAATCCATGCCCTAGTTTTCGGATATTTTGCAAGATGGCCGAACTTTCATTTCCGGCGCCGGCGGGCTTCTCCGACGCCGGCAATGTGCCCAGAACACCTTCTGGGATCAAGAGGAGT
This sequence comes from Tillandsia fasciculata, assembly GCA_029168755.2. NCBI lineage: Eukaryota > Viridiplantae > Streptophyta > Magnoliopsida > Poales > Bromeliaceae > Tillandsia > Tillandsia fasciculata. Next base: position 14,044 of record JAQOTM010001768.1, read on the forward strand.
GTATCCATGCCATTGCATGGCACCCATGCAGCATCAATCACTGGCGGCCAAGTTTGAACCGAAATGGGTTCCATTCGCGGCCGCCGGCGCTCCGGCCACCTCCGGCCGGGGAGGAGGGTTCGGGAAGCTTACTAAGGACCTGTAGTAACCGTGATTTTAAAATCTGAAATTTAAGTTAAATAATTGCCTGAGTTATTAAATAGTAAAAATTGAACTATTAGTGGTGCATTAGTGGCCCTAACATATCGACTTTTGATCGGGGCCTGATCTCGAAAATTCGAGATCACCATTGCTACCGTCTCGTCGAAACATGAAAGATTCATATTCATATATTTTCGATCCAACGGTCGGATTGTCCGGAAATCAATAAGGAAAAAGCGGGTCCCACGACTTAAGTCATGAATAGTAACCTCCTGTTTTAATTCCCCGCTGAGTGATCTTTGATCGATTCACTGTCTGGAGTCCGAATTTGACGGTCCAGGTAGTCAATTTTAACCGCTTCGTCATTCTGAGCGCTGTGGCGCTGACAAAATTTGCATTTGATGAGCCTAAAGCCTCGTAAAGCGTGCCGAACTGTATAATTTACAGTATAAGATGGATTTTAAAAATTATGGAGCTGAATTTTAGCGAACCAAAATTGCTACCTGATAGGTTTCGTCGAGCCGGACGTCGTGGTGGTGTCCGTTTTTCAGTTTGACAACCTGGTTGTCTCGAAATACGTGAAAAACACCAAAAAAAATGGGTATTTTTGAGAAAAGCCCTATATTTTATGTGTCTTTTTGCTCCAAACTTGTTCAAGAGGGACTTCCTTGTGATTCTATCCTACAGCTAAGGACCTAGATTTAAAGGATGCAAGTTCGGGGGCTAACTAGCATTTTATGCAAATAGTATTTATAGCAATAAATTAATTTAGGGTTGCTGGGAGGAATGCTAGCCTCCTGGGTTCTTGTAACCGTAGCCACCCCACTATCCCCACGACCCTCTGCGAGGTTTCCCGAGCTTCTGCACCACCGGCCGCCGCCCAGGGTCGCCGGAAAAGCAAGGATAAAACAAGAAACAACATTGATCTCGGGTTGGTGGTTCGGGAGGGCAGCAATACCCCATTGGAGTACTTCTTGGGGACTCTGAGGCTCTCTGATACGTCCAGGAACTGAACCCGAGGTGTCCTGTGGCTTGGCTTGGCCGTGCGTCGCGAGGAGGAGGAGCTTCTTCTTCCTCGGATCCGATCAAGGTGAGTGCCTTTCCGCTGTATTTCTTTTGCAACCTAGGTTATTGTAGTGGAGTAGTGTGGTCCTGGGGATGTCCCCTGCAGAACCCCGAAGTCGGGAATGCTCCCGGTTGCCGGCGGGGAAAATGCACCCGCCGGAACCCTAAAATGGGCCGCCTCTCGCGCGCGCTTTTCCGGATGGCTCGGGACCCGAAATAAATCCATGGGACCTTCTGTAGAGCCTGTGGAACTTTCCCAAGAAGTTTCATAGCTTCTCGTTTAGGATGCACGCCGCAGTTTGATGCCCTAGTTTTGGGCGGTTCTTGCATGGCCGTACGCCGCCGCCGTCGCTTCCTCCGGCGCCGGCCAGCCCTGGTAAGCATTCTTGCACCTCAGGCTTGTTCCTAGACTGGTTGCATGCAATCCATGCGGAGTTTTTTCAAAGTTGCCATTAATGGGTTTGAAAAGCTCTATTTCCTTTCTCCTCGGGTTGGGGTTGCACGGGGGGCTTCCAAGCTGCGTGGCTGAGGTCCATTGCACATCTGGAGGTCCAAGAAAGGTGGTGCTCACCTTTGTTTGAAGCTTGACCGAGGGACAAGTGAGTTCGGCCATCTTGTGATCCATCAAGAGAAATCTTGGGTCATCTTGCTCCAGCAATTAAACCAACAGTGTTTCTACCTCCTACAGGTCCCAGCAGTCAGCCGCCATCTTGCGAGTCATCTAGCAGCCAACGTGATCATTGAGGTGGGTTTATCTTCGGTCCGAGCTTTATCAGGTCGGCCCTATGGGGTACCGTGGTAGGTCGGACCCTATTTTTGGTATAGCCTTGATCTTATGGTTGAGCCTTTCTATTTGCTTTCATTCCAGCATTCATTGTGTATAGCTATGTAGCATCGATCTTGCAGTTCAGTTCTCGCTATGATTTCATGTTCAGTATTTAGTATATATATATATACACCTGGATATATGCTATGCTTGCTTGGACACTAGGTTAGTTGTATCAGCATTTCCTATGCTTTTACTGCATGTTTAGAAAAGAAGATTCAGCTTTGGTTGCATGGCATGAATAGCATAATTGCCCTGAGGTTCTGTGAGACCGACAGTGGCATTTGGCCTGAGGTTCTGTGAGACCAATAGTGGCATTTGCCCTGAGGTTCTGTGAGACCGACAGTGGCATTTAGCCTGAGGTTCTGTGAGACCAATAGTGGCATTTGGCCTGAGGTTCTGTGAGACCGACAGTGGCATTTAGCCTGAGGTTCTGTGAGACCAATAGTGGCATTTGGCCTGAGGTTCTGTGAGACCGATAGTGGCATTTGGCTAGAGGTTCTGTGAGACCGATAGTGGTTTTTGGCCAGAGGTTCTGTGAGACCGATATTGGCTTTTGATTTGGTATTTCAATTCTAGCATTGTGCATGATGTGCATTGTTACTTCAGCATTTATTAGCGCATGACTGGCACATGATTATTGGTACTCCTTGTTTGCAACTTTGATATTTATGAATATCATATTAGCTCTGCTCTATAGCATGATTAGTTTTTATTTGAGTACTCCTGTTTCCATTTCAGCATGCTTAGATTTATATCTGTATCTTGTTATTCAGCTTTCAGTTCTATTCAGTTGTTACTATCTGCTTATCATTGTATCCGGTAGGTACGACTTGCTATTTCTCGGCCCGTCGTGCCCACTGGGATACATGTAGAGTGTATCTCACACCCCTGGGTGCCTGTTTTTCAGGTCAGTCGGGTGCTGGGAGATTGGGACGATCCGGTGAGCTGTTGCGCTAGAAGTTGTCCCTGCTATTGGCCACAGTGGCCCAGTGCTAGTATTTTGTTTCAGTATATTGATCCTAGCTTTCTGTATAGTTTTTATTAGTTGGAGTATTTATGGAGTTTATTATGTCATGTGGATGTGGATGTATTAGCTGTAGAGTTTTATATTTTGGTTTAGTTGTTGATTATACTGCTCTCTGATTGTATCACTGTATCTGTCTAGCCGAGCATGTATAGGGGAGACTCTGTCCGTGTGGACAGAGGATCTCCTATGCATGTGGCGGTCTGTTCACGTCCTGAGTTTAAAGTTTGAACTCTGATTTAAAAAAAAAAAAAAAAAAATTCTACCGCTGTTTTGAAACTCGGGGCGTGACAGATTAGATGGTATCAGAGCATAGGTATAAGATACCTAGGAAATGGCTAGGATTGAGCCCTAGGATGACTTGAGTCTGACGCGAGAGTGCGGGGTTAGGAGAGCTCGAGTACAGTATTGTCGGTCGAGTCGTGTCCTACCCCTAATCAGGGTGATATAGTTTGTGATTCACGAGTATTCCGGCAGAGGTGATGGTGTTAGTGAGCGCGCTGGCGCCACTGTAGTATTGATCAGTTTCAGTGGCCTATGAGCCAGATGGTAACCCTGATTGGGTCGGTGTTGTATTCAGGTCCCACCTCTTGCATTGGATTTCGTGGATCATTACAGATTCTGTTACAGCAATAATAGCCGTTGTCGCTATGCCTTAGTGAGGTTGTATTTGTGGTGCACTGAGACTTGAGAGCCTGATGTACCCAGTTGGCTAATAGCCTGAGGATCCGATGGTAGTCCGTAATGGACTCAACTTGTATTTAATTTACTCATTTCCTGCGATCTGCTAGAGGGGTTGCGATCATCCCTATGGATGTTTTAAGTTGCGACGAGTGTCGCTAGAGCTGTGATAGCCACTAGTGTGGAATTCAAAGTGTTAGTGAGCACTGAGATATCATTTTGATTTTTAGTGAGTAGCCAAAGTGGCACTCGTGACCACGATATATTAGTGGTGTTTGGTATTGGTTTTCAGTATCGGTTTAGAGATTGGTGTTGTAAGGTACGTTAGTACCTTCTGTTGGTTCGCGGTGAGTTATGTTTTCAACTAGTTGTTGGAGATAGATTGTGGATTTTTTTCTATTCTTTTGATAAGCACGTTGGCTGCAGACAACGTACTGTCGAAAGAGTGGATGAAATACTTTATCCCGCAAAAAGGGGAGTATTATGATTGGGTCTGTATATGTACTTTCCAATAAGTTAGCATTGCAGTTGCCTCCTGAGCACAGGGTGATTACCCTACAGGTGATATCGTAGCCTATGATTAGATTTTAGACAGATCTCTACCGTACATGTGCGTAGTTGACTGATTGTCACTGGTGTTAGTTTGGACAGTGCAGATGTTCTGCGACTGATTGTCGCTGTGGTACCCTGTGTTAGTGGACTGTTTGATGTCCTACTGTAGTTAAGTTTCGGGGACGAAACTTCTATTAAGGGGGGAGTGATGTAGTAACCGTGATTTTAAAATCTGAAATTTAAGTTAAATAATTGCCTGAGTTATTAAATAGTAAAAATTGAACTATTAGTGGTGCATTAGTGGCCCTAAAATATCGACTTTTGATCGGGGCCTGATCTCGAAAATTCGAGATCACCATTGCTACCGTCTCGTCGAAACATGAAAGATTCATATTCATATGTTTTCGATCCAACGATCGGATTGTCCGGAAATCAATAAGGAAAAAGCGGGTCCCACGACTTAAGTCATGAATAGTAACCTCCTGTTTTAATTCCCCGCTGAGTGATCTTTGATCGATTCACTGTCTGGAGTCCGAATTTGACGGTCCAGGTAGTCAATTTTAACCGCTTCGTCATTCTGAGCGCTGTGGCGCTGACAAAATTTGCATTTGATGAGCCTAAAGCCTCGTAAAGCGTGCCGAACTGTATAATTTACAGTATAAGATGGATTTTAAAAATTATGGAGCTGAATTTTAGCGAACCAAAATTGCTACCTGATAGGTTTCGTCGAGCCGGACGTCGTGGTGGTGTCCGTTTTTTCAGTTTGACAACCTGGTTGTCTCGAAATACGTGAAAAACACCAAAAAAATGGGTATTTTTGAGAAAAGCCCTATATTTTATGTGTCTTTTTGCTCCAAACTTGTTCAAGAGGGACTTCCTTGTGATTCTATCCTACAGCTAAGGACCTAGATTTAAAGGATGCAAGTTCGGGGGCTAACTAGCATTTTATGCAAATAGTATTTATAGCAATAAATTAATTTAGGGTTGCTGGGAGGAATGCTAGCCTCCTGGGTTCTTGTAACCGTAGCCACCCCACTATCCCCACGACCCTCTGCGAGGTTTCCCGAGCTTCTGCACCACCGGCCGCCGCCCAGGGTCGCCGGAAAAGCAAGGATAAAACAAGAAACAACATTGATCTCGGGTTGGTGGTTCGGGAGGGCAGCAATACCCCATTGGAGTACTTCTTGGGGACTCTGAGGCTCTCTGATACGTCCAGGAACTGAACCCGAGGTGTCCTGTGGCTTGGCTTGGCCGTGCGTCGCGAGGAGGAGGAGCTTCTTCTTCCTCGGATCCGATCAAGGTGAGTGCCTTTCCGCTGTATTTCTTTTGCAACCTAGGTTATTGTAGTGGAGTAGTGTGGTCCTGGGGATGTCCCCTGCAGAACCCCGAAGTCGGGAATGCTCCCGGTTGCCGGCGGGGAAAATGCACCCGCCGGAACCCTAAAATGGGCCGCCTCTCGCGCGCGCTTTTCCGGATGGCTCGGGACCCGAAATAAATCCATGGGAACCTTCTGTAGAGCCTGTGGAACTTTCCCAAGAAGTTTCATAGCTTCTCGTTTAGGATGCACGCCGCAGTTTGATGCCCTAGTTTTGGGCGGTTCTTGCATGGCCGTACGCCGCCGCCGTCGCTTCCTCCGGCGCCGGCCAGCCCTGGTAAGCATTCTTGCACCTCAGGCTTGCTCCTAGACTGGTTGCATGCAATCCATGCGGAGTTTTTTCAAAGTTGCCATTAATGGGTTTGAAAAGCTCTATTTCCTTTCTCCTCGGGTTGGGGTTGCACGGGGGGCTTCCAAGCTGCGTGGCTGAGGTCCATTGCACATCTGGAGGTCCAAGAAAGGTGGTGCTCACCTTTGTTTGAAGCTTGACCGAGGGACAAGTGAGTTCGGCCATCTTGTGATCCATCAAGAGAAATCTTGGGTCATCTTGCTCCAGCAATTAAACCAACAGTGTTTCTACCTCCTACAGGTCCCAGCAGTCAGCCGCCATCTTGCGAGTCATCTAGCAGCCACCGTGATCATTGAGGTGGGTTTATCTTCGGTCCGAGCTTTATCAGGTCGGCCCTATGGGTACCGTGGTAGGTCGGACCCTATTTTTGGTATAGCCTTGATCTTATGGTTGAGCCTTTCTATTTGCTTTCATTCCAGCATTCATTGTGTATAGCTATGTAGCATCGATCTTGCAGTTCAGTTCTCGCTATGATTTCATGTTCAGTATTTAGTATATATATATATACACCTGGATATATGCTATGCTTGCTTGGACACTAGGTTAGTTGTATCAGCATTTCCTATGCTTTTACTGCATGTTTAGAAAGAAGATTCAGCTTTGGTTGCATGGCATGAATAGCATAATTGCCCTGAGGTTCTGTGAGACCGACAGTGGCATTTGGCCTGAGGTTCTGTGAGACCAATAGTGGCATTTGCCCTGAGGTTCTGTGAGACCGACAGTGGCATTTAGCCTGAGGTTCTGTGAGACCAATAGTGGCATTTGGCCTGAGGTTCTGTGAGACCGACAGTGGCATTTGGCCTGAGGTTCTGTGAGACCAATAGTGGCATTTGGCCTGAGGTTCTGTGAGACCGATAGTGGCATTTGGCTAGAGGTTCTGTGAGACCGATAGTGGTTTTTGGCCAGAGGTTCTGTGAGACCGATATTGGCTTTTGATTTGGTATTTCAATTCTAGCATTGTGCATGATGTGCATTGTTACTTCAGCATTTATTAGCGCATGACTGGCACATGATTATTGGTACTCCTTGTTTGCAACTTTGATATTTATGAATATCATATTAGCTCTGCTCTATAGCATGATTAGTTTTTATTTGAGTACTCCTGTTTCCATTTCAGCATGCTTAGATTTATATCTGTATCTTGTTATTCAGCTTTCATTCTATTCAGTTGTTACTATCTGCTTATCATTGTATCCGGTAGGTACGACTTGCTATTTCTCGGCCCGTCGTGCCCACTGGGATACATGTAGAGTGTATCTCACACCCCCTGGGTGCCTGTTTTTCAGGTCAGTCGGGTGCTGGGAGATTGGGACGATCCGGTGAGCTGTTGCGCTAGAAGTTGTCCCCTGCTATTGGCCACAGTGGCCCAGTGCTAGTATTTTGTTTCAGTATATTGATCCTAGCTTTCTGTATAGTTTTTATTAGTTGGAGTATTTATGGAGTTTGTTATGTCATGTGGATGTGGATGTATTAGCTGTAGAGTTTTTATATTTTGGTTTAGTTGTTGATTATACTGCTCTCTGATTGTATCACTGTATCTGTCTAGCCGAGCATGTATAGGGGAGACTCTGTCCGTGTGGACAGAGGATCTCCTATGCATGTGGCGGTCTGTTCACGTCCTGAGTTTAAAGTTTGAACTCTGATTTAAAAAAAAAAAAAAAAAATTCTACCGCTGTTTTGAAACTCGGGGCGTGACAGATTAGATGGTATCAGAGCATAGGTATAAGATACCTAGGAAATGGCTAGGATTGAGCCCTAGGATGACTTGAGTCTGACGCGAGAGTGCGGGGTTAGGAGAGCTCGAGTACAGTATTGTCGGTCGAGTCGTGTCCTACCCCTAATCAGGGTGATATAGTTTGTGATTCACGAGTATTCCGGCAGAGGTGATGGTGTTAGTGAGCGCGCTGGCGCCACTGTAGTATTGATCAGTTTCAGTGGCCTATGAGCCAGATGGTAACCCTGATTGGGTCGGTGTTGTATTCAGGTCCCACCTCTTGCATTGGATTTCGTGGATCATTACAGATTCTGTTACAGCAATAATAGCCGTTGTCGCTATGCCTTAGTGAGGTTGTATTTGTGGTGCACTGAGACTTGAGAGCCTGATGTACCCAGTTGGCTAATAGCCTGAGGATCCGATGGTAGTCCGTAATGGACTCAACTTGTATTTAATTTACTCATTTCCTGCGATCTGCTAGAGGGGTTGCGATCATCCCTATGGATGTTTTAAGTTGCGACGAGTGTCGCTAGAGCTGTGATAGCCACTAGTGTGGAATTCAAAGTGTTAGTGAGCACTGAGATATCATTTTGATTTTTAGTGAGTAGCCAAAGTGGCACTCGTGACCACGATATATTAGTGGTGTTTGGTATTGGTTTTCAGTATCGGTTTAGAGATTGGTGTTGTAAGGTACGTTAGTACCTTCTGTTGGTTCGCGGTGAGTTATGTTTTCAACTAGTTGTTGGAGATAGATTGTGGATTTTTTTCTATTCTTTTGATAAGCACGTTGGCTGCAGACAACGTACTGTCGAAAGAGTGGATGAAATACTTTATCCCGCAAAAAGGGGAGTATTATGATTGGGTCTGTATATGTACTTTCCAATAAGTTAGCATTGCAGTTGCCTCCTGAGCACAGGGTGATTACCCTACAGGTGATATCGTAGCCTATGATTAGATTTTAGACAGATCTCTACCGTACATGTGCGTAGTTGACTGATTGTCACTGGTGTTAGTTTGGACAGTGCAGATGTTCTGCGACTGATTGTCGCTGTGGTACCCTGTGTTAGTGGACTGTTTGATGTCCTACTGTAGTTAAGTTTCGGGGACGAAACTTCTATTAAGGGGGGAGTGATGTAGTAACCGTGATTTTAAAATCTGAAATTTAAGTTAAATAATTGCCTGAGTTATTAAATAGTAAAAATTGAACTATTAGTGGTGCATTAGTGGCCCTAAAATATCGACTTTTGATCGGGGCCTGATCTCGAAAATTCGAGATCACCATTGCTACCGTCTCGTCGAAACATGAAAGATTCATATTCATATGTTTTCGATCCAACGATCGGATTGTCCGGAAATCAATAAGGAAAAAGCGGGTCCCACGACTTAAGTCATGAATAGTAACCTCCTGTTTTAATTCCCCGCTGAGTGATCTTTGATCGATTCACTGTCTGGAGTCCGAATTTGACGGTCCAGGTAGTCAATTTTAACCGCTTCGTCATTCTGAGCGCTGTGGCGCTGACAAAATTTGCATTTGATGAGCCTAAAGCCTCGTAAAGCGTGCCGAACTGTATAATTTACAGTATAAGATGGATTTTAAAAATTATGGAGCTGAATTTTAGCGAACCAAAATTGCTACCTGATAGGTTTCGTCGAGCCGGACGTCGTGGTGGTGTCCGTTTTTCAGTTTGACAACCTGGTTGTCTCGAAATACGTGAAAAACACCAAAAAAATGGGTATTTTTGAGAAAAGCCCTATATTTTATGTGTCTTTTTGCTCCAAACTTGTTCAAGAGGGACTTCCTTGTGATTCTATCCTACAGCTAAGGACCTAGATTTAAAGGATGCAAGTTCGGGGGCTAACTAGCATTTTATGCAAATAGTATTTATAGCAATAAATTAATTTAGGGTTGCTGGGAGGAATGCTAGCCTCCTGGGTTCTTGTAACCGTAGCCACCCCACTATCCCCACGACCCTCTGCGAGGTTTCCCGAGCTTCTGCACCACCGGCCGCCGCCCAGGGTCGCCGGAAAAGCAAGGATAAAACAGAAACAACATTGATCTCGGTTGGTGGTTCGGGAGGGCAGCAATACCCCATTGGAGTACTTCTTGGGGACTCTGAGGCTCTCTGATACGTCCAGGAACTGAACCCGAGGTGTCCTGTGGCTTGGCTTGGCCGTGCGTCGCGAGGAGGAGGAGCTTCTTCTTCCTCGGATCCGATCAAGGTGAGTGCCTTTCCGCTGTATTTCTTTTGCAACCTAGGTTATTGTAGTGGAGTAGTGTGGTCCTGGGGATGTCCCCTGCAGAACCCCGAAGTCGGGAATGCTCCCGGTTGCCGGCGGGGAAAATGCACCCGCCGGAACCCTAAAATGGGCCGCCTCTCGCGCGCGCTTTTTCCGGATGGCTCGGGACCCGAAATAAAATCATGGGAACCTTCTGTAGAGCCTGTGGAACTTTCCCAAGAAGTTTCATAGCTTCTCGTTTAGGATGCACGCCGCAGTTTGATGCCCTAGTTTTGGGCGGTTCTTGCATGGCCGTACGCCGCCGCCGTCGCTTCCTCCGGCGCCGGCCAGCCCTGGTAAGCATTCTTGCACCTCAGGCTTGCTCCTAGACTGGTTGCATGCAATCCATGCGGAGTTTTTTCAAAGTTGCCATTAATGGGTTTGAAAAGCTCTATTTCCTTTCTCCTCGGTTGGGGTTGCACGGGGGGCTTCCAAGCTGCGTGGCTGAGGTCCATTGCACATCTGGAGGTCCAAGAAAGGTGGTGCTCACCTTTGTTTGAAGCTTGACCGAGGGACAAGTGAGTTCGGCCATCTTGTGATCCATCAAGAGAAATCTTGGGTCATCTTGCTCCAGCAATTAAACCAACAGTGTTTCTACCTCCTACAGGTCCCAGCAGTCAGCCGCCATCTTTGCGAGTCATCTAGCAGCCACCGTGATCATTGAGGTGGGTTATCTTCGGTCCGAGCTTTATCAGGTCGGCCCTATGGGTACCGGGTAGGTCGGACCCTATTTTTGGTATAGCCTTGATCTATGGTTGACCTTTCTATTTGCTTTCATTCCAGCATTCATTGTGTATAGCTATGTAGCATCGATCTTGCAGTTCAGTTCTCGCTATGATTTCATGTTCCAGTATTTAGTATATATATATATACACCTGGATATATGCTATGCTTGCTTGGACACTAGGTTAGTTGTATCAGCATTTCCTATGCTTTTACTGCATGTTTAGAAAGAAGATTCAGCTTTGGTTGCATGGCATGAATAGCATAATTGCCCTGAGGTTCTGTGAGACCGACAGTGGCATTTGGCCTGAGGTTCTGTGAGACCAATAGTGGCATTTGCCCTGAGTTCTGTGAGACCGACAGTGCATTTAGCCTGAGGTTCTGTGAGACCAATAGTGGCATTTGGCCTGAGGTTCTGTGAGACCGACAGTGGCATTTGGCCTGAGGTTCTGTGAGACCAATAGTGGCATTTGGCCTGAGGTTCTGTGAGACCGATAGTGGCATTTGGCTAGAGGTTCTGTGAGACCGATAGTGGGTTTTGGCCAGAGGTTCTGTGAGACCGATATTGGCTTTTGATTTGGTATTTCAATTCTAGCATTGTGCATGATGTGCATTGTTACTTCAGCATTTATTAGCGCATGACTGGCACATGATTATTGGTACTCCTTTTTTGCAACTTTGATATTTATGAATATCATATTAGCTCTGCTCTATAGCATGATTAGTTTTATTTGAGTACTCCTGTTTCCATTTCAGCATGCTTAGATTTATATCTGTATCTTGTTATTCAGCTTTCATTCTATTCAGTTGTTACTATCTGCTTATCATTGTATCCGGTAGTACGACTTGCTATTTCTCTTCGGCCCATCGTGCCCACTGGGATACATGTAGAGTGTATCTCACACCCCTGGGTGCCTGTTTTTCAGGTCAGTCGGTGCTGGGAGATTGGACGATCCGGTGAGCTGTTGCGCTAGAAGTTGTCCCCTGCTATTGGCCACAGTGGCCCAGTGCTAGTATTTTTGTTCAGTATATTGATCCTACTTTCTGTATAGTTTTTATTAGTTGGAGTATTTATGGAGTTTGTTTATGTCATGTGGATGTGGATGTATTAGCTGTAAGTTTTTATATTTTGGTTTAGTTGTTGATTATACTGCTCTCTGATTGTATCACTGTATCTGTCTAGCCGAGCATGTAAGGGGAGACTCTGTCCGTGTGGACAGAGGATCTCCTATGCATGTGGCGGTCTGTTCACTGTCCTGAGTTTAAAGTTGAACTCTGATTTAAAAAAAAAAAAAAAAAATTCTAACCGCTGTTTTGAAACTCGGGGCGTGACAGGACCAGTGGGACAATTCCATCCATGTTGGAAAGCTTTACAACACCTCTGTAGAAATTCGCGCCATTGTTGGTGAAGAAGCTCCAATCCGAGCTTGCTCCGCCGCCGCCGCCGTGCCCTGTTGCCGCGCAGGCATAGGAAGCTTCCCAGCGAAGTTTAGCACCTGTTGGTGCCATTAGTTGAGCCCCAGAACCCTTGGTTGGATGGTCCACGATTTTCAATGCAAAGGGCATCATCTTCAACCCTCGGGCTCCGGCAATCCGAGGGTGCAGGGATGAATCCAAGTTGCTGGGAACAATGCCTGAGCTCTGTAGAGCATTTCCTTCCAAGTTGGAAGCCCCCAGGTGCTGTGGTTGCAGAGATCAAACTCGGGAAATGGCTTGTGTGTAAGGTTGTGAATAGTGCATGCTAGGTGTTTTGAGGAAATGCCTCAAAGAAGATTTGATGGAATTTGACAAAGCTGTAAATATGAAACTTGCTTCCAATGATCCCCTGAGCTTGATGCTCACTCTCATCAAAATGATTTTGTGTGGATCTAAAATTGGAGCAATAGGAATCTTTTAACTAAACATGGTCTTGGTTCTGGTTGAACCAGCAGGTTCTTTGGGGCTGCCCAAAGGGGAGCATAGTATCCTGGCTCTGTCCAGCCCATTTTGATATACAAAGTTTTATTAGAAGATGATTGATTAAAAGTTGTAGTTAAATCAACCTTAAAGTGTAATGTTTGAACAAAACAATGTTCTGGACTGTTTACGGAGCCGCGACAGTGTGCCCTTTGCTAATTTGGGGTCACTGGACGCGATGCTCGCGTTAGATTTAGAGTTTGAAGTCCCGGAGAAACAAAAATGCATTAAGGCTATGTTAGTCGAGAATTTTATGGCCCGAAGTTTGTCTCGGATTCCGTGCTATCACAAAATGGTGAGCACGGGTGTTCAGCAAGAAAAGTCACCTGCTGGAAGTGACGGTTCGTTAAAATTCATTTTCAGTTGAGAGAACGAGCGAAAATAGTGCTTATAATAGCATTAAAAGTGTGATTTTAAGAACCCTAGGGGTCTAAACGCAAAATTCACATCATATACTGTTTAGTAAAATGTTTAATTGATTCCTAAGCTTTTTGTTAGGAATCCAGTGGCTCTCGTTGACGGAAAATTCGGATAACAGTCCGAGAATCGGCAAAATCGTACGTTTTAACGGTATCCGGGTGGCAATCGCGCATTTTAAGAAATTGCGACGGTTTCACCAGCCGACTGTTGAGTCCCAGTAGAATCTGGTTGAGCCAGCGGCAAGATTAAGCCTTAGTTTTTCCGAAAATTCACAAAGGAATTTCCGAGGGGCAATTTGGTAATTTTACCAAAGATTAAATGAAAAAGATTATGTTGGTCTAAGTGTGGTTGTCAAACACTGAGCTTAAGTAATTAAAAGATGACTTGAAATAAGTTAGAGTTAGATTGAGCCCTGATCAATATGGTTGATTCATCTGTCCGAGTCCCTACATCTGGTTTAAGCATATAGAGGATTTCATGTAAATCGCCTGCGCATTGACAGTGGGTTTATCTTCGGTCCGGGCTTTATCAGTTCGGCCCTC
>JAQOTM010000741.1:0-27656 GCA_029168755.2 Tillandsia fasciculata
AAAAGAGTTTATTTCAAGGAAAGCATGCCAATTGCTTTACGCAAGTGAATAAAACGTTTTTGATCCAAAGGTTTTGTTAAGATATCGGCTAATTGATCCTCAGTTGAAATATATGACAGTTGAAGAATGTTTGATTCAACTAGCTCTCTAAGAAAATGATATCTAAGTTCAATATGTTTTGTTCTAGAGTGCAACACAGGGTTTTTAGAAATGTTAATAGCACTAGTGTTGTCACATAAAATGGTTACCGAAGATGTTGAAATTCGGAAATCGCTCAACACGCTCTTCATCCAAATCAATTGGGTTGAACAACTTCCTGCAGAAATGTACTCCGCTTCGGCAGTCGAGAGTGCTATGCAGTTCTGTTTTTACTGTGCCATGCAACAAGGCAGTGGCCAAGATAGAAGCATGCACCACTCGTGCTTTTCCGGTCATCCACCGATCCAGCCCAATCGGCATCTGAGTATCCAACAATATCCAAAGTCGTTCCCATAGGATACCAAATTCCGAAATTGATTGTACCTTTGATATACCGGATGATCCGTTTCACCGCTTTCAGGTGAACCTCCTTCGGTGCTGATTGATATCTCGCACAAATCCCAACACTGAAGGATATATCCGGGCGACTAGCCGTGAGATATAGTAGACTTCCAATCATACTGCGGTACAGTTTCTCGTCTACATTCTCACTTTGTGATTCACTTCCAAGTCCCTTATGGCTAGTTCCCATTGGAGTCGGAAAATCTTAGAATTTTCAAGATCAAACTTTTTGACCAACTCCAGTGCATACTTGGATTGACACAAGTGAATTCCTTCATCGTTTTGTTTAACTTGTAATCCAAGAAAATAATTCAACTCGCCCATCATGGACATCTCAAATTCGCTTTCCATGGTCTCCGCGAATTTAGAAGCATCATTATCTCTTGTTGCTCCAAAAACAATGTCATCGACATAGATTTGAGCAACTATGAAATTGTTTTGATAATGCTTCACAAAGAGAGTCCTGTCAGCTCCCCCTCGAGTGTAGCCCTTTTCCAAAAGGTGCTTTGTCAACCTTTCGTACCATGCTCGCGGTGCTTGTTTCAGACCGTAAAGAGCCTTTTTCAGACGAAAAACATGGTTAGGTAGTTTATGATCCACAAAACCTTTCGGTTGAGCTACATAAACTTCCTCATTTAAAAATCCATTTAAAAAGGCGCTCTTAACGTCCATTTGAAATAATTTGATTTTAAAATGACAAGCAATCGCAAACAATATACGAATGGACTCGAGTCTAGCTACAGGGGCGAAGGTTTCATCAAAGTCTATACCTTCTACTTGAGAATAGCCTTGAGCAACTAACCTTGCTTTGTTCCTGATGATAGTACCTTCTTCGTTTTTCTTGTTCTTGAAGATCCATTTGGTACCTATCACATTGTGTTGCTTCGGAGGCTTCGTCAGTTCCCAGACTTTGTTTCGCTCGAATTGATGGAGCTCTTCCTGCATTGCTTTAATCCAATAATCATCTTGGAGAGCTTCATCAACATTCCTTGGTTCGATTTGAGATACATAGCATGCAAATCCGCAAACCAATTGTCTCCGTGTTCTAACTCCTTCTTGTGGATCTCCAATTATGTTCGATTCAGGGTGATCCTTGGAGATGCGTAACGTTTGAGGTAGAGGAGTAGGCGGAGGTACACGAGATGATTCCTGCACATCAGATAAGCTTGAAGAACCGTTAGATGCATCAACATTATCGAAAGAATTGTTAGAAGAAGATGCATTAGCAGGTGTATCATCATCAAGAGAGATATCGAGGGTAGATTTTTCAGATTCAAAGTGAAAAGCTTCATCTACCTTAACATTTATCGATTCTACGATCGTCTTAGATTCTAAGTTAAAAACTCGATATGCTCTGCTGTTTGTAGAATAACCTAAGAAAATCCCTTCGTCACTTCGAGAGTCAAATTTTCCAAGATTCTCACGATCACGTAAAATAAAACACCGACTCCCAAAGATGCGAAAATATTTGATGTTAGGTTTTCTACAAAACCAAAGTTCATATGGTGTATTCAAGTCCCCGGGCGCAAATACACGCGATTGATAACATAAACAGCAGTGTTCACCGCTTCAGCCCAAAAATAAAAAGGTAAGTTCCGGCTGTGAAGCATAACACGTGCCATTTCCTGTACGACCCTGTTTTTGCGCTCGACTACACCATTTTGTTGAGGTGTGTAAGGTGCGGAGAATTCATGTTTAATGCCATTAGAAATGCAAAAATCAATGAATTTGGAATTTATGAATTCCCCACCTCTATCACTCCTAACTCGAGTAATCCTTTCATTCTTTTCTATCATAATACGATTGCAGATTTCGAGAAAAGAATCAAAGGTATCAGCTTTTTCTTTTAGAAAGGCTACCCAAGTATATCTAGAAAAATCATCAACCAATAAGAAAATATACCATTTACCTCCCAGAGATGGTTGACGAGTTGGCCCCATTAAGTCCATATGCAAAAGTTCCAAAGGCCGTTTTGTACCTATGTGGTTCAAATTCTTGTGTGCAGTCCTAGACTGTTTTCCCTTTTGGCAACCGCCACACACAAGGTTTTGTTCAAAAGAAAGTTTCGGAACCCCCTTGACCACATCTTTATTTGAAATTCTAGCAAGTTCCTTAAAGTTTATGTGACCTAGCCTTTCATGCCAAAGTGTTTCATTTTTCAAAGATGCTAGGTTACATTTTTCAGAAATCTTAGAAGGAACTACATAACAGTTGTTTTCTGATCTAACCCCCTTTAAAAAGAAAGCATGGTTCATGTCAGTTACAGTGCATTTATCAGATGAAAAATTAACTGAATAACCACTATCACACAGTTGACTTATGCTTATGAGGTTAGTCTTAAGGCCATGAACAAATAATACATTATCTAGAACCGGGCCATCTGGAATAGCTACCGTTCCCTTTCCAACAATTTTGGAAGACCGACCATCTCCGAAAACAACAAGTCCTCCGGAGTTTTTCTCAAATGTTTGAAAACAGTTTTTTATCGCCGGTCATATGACGGGAACACCCGCTATCCAGGTACCAAGACGAACTATCATATGCATGCAAGGAAACATTGGTAGCAAGACAGGGAAAGATTTCACCTTTGCGCACCCAAACCTTTTTGGAATGCGTCGGTAATGGTCGTGAAGTTGATTTCCTAGGTGAGAGCGTCTTGCTTGAAGAATTGCTGCTCCTTGATGATGTCGTCTTGAGCGGTGTACTACCAAGGCTCTTTTCCGTCAATTTGATTGGAGTGATTTCCGAGGAATAGCCCTTTTGGTAGTCATTGCAAGATGTGCTTGAGGTGTGCGTTTGGCTCCAGTCTTGCATTTCTTCTTATGTGCCCTGAAATGCCACAACGAAAACATACCTTGGTTCTTGTCGATTCCGAAGGATGTAGTAGGTTCGTTGTCGTTGCTTGTCGTGAACACCGGTGTCGGAGGAGGAGATACCGACTGAGGCACAAATACTGTACCACTCGAACTTGGAATGTCTCCAGTTTGAGTGTATCCGAGGCCGAACTTGTTTCTTTGACCGAGACCAAGAAGTCTGTCCAACTTACTCCTTCCAGAAGAAAATCTCTGTAAGTCATCCTTTAGTTGGCGTATGGTCTCCGTCATTTCCAATTTTTCCTGTCGGGCCTCGCCGTTGAGCTTCAAGAAGTAATTCGCTTTGTTCACCATATCTATATAACTCTTCTCGAAATGCTCATTGGACTCTTGAAGGGAAACATTTGTCTTAATCAGATTGTCCCTTTCCACTTCAAGATCGGTTGAGATAGAGGTTACTCTTTTTACTTCATCTTCAAGATCCTGCAATCTCCTTTCAACCCCTTGTTTTGTTTAGCCAGTTTCTTTGAATCCCTCAAAAGTTATGGTAGGCTAAAACAAAATCTTCACCTTCCGAATCATCTGATTCATCGTCCGTTGCAATCTTTTCCACAGTGGAGTTGGACAGTGAGTCGGATGTACTTGCCATTAAGCACATGAAGGATGAAGATTAGTGGACGCGTGGAAAGCTGTCGCGTTGTCTTCTTCATCACTTGACGATGACTCATTTGACGTGGAGTTGTCATCCCAAGTAACGCTTGCATCGCTTTCTTCTTAGCCGGATTCTTGTTGGGACATTCCGTTGCTATGTGGCCGTAGCCTCGACATTTGAAACACTGAACTTGTCCCTCAGAACTTTTCTTATCCTTTGAGAAGTTCTTGGCTTCTTGACTTGTAACTTGAAGAACCCTTGCCTTTCTTCGACTTTCCGAAGGATGGAGTTTTGCTTGAATTTCCCCTTCGAAAGTTGCGGCGAAACTTCCTTGTCAAGAGAGCGAGCTGCTTCTCAAAGTCCTCCATAGAAATGTTCTCGTCGTCGTCCGAGGAGGATGAATCCGCGTCTTCTTCTTTAGTTGATTTCAATGCGTAACCTGAAGACTTAGAAGAGGATGCCTTTCCAGAAGAATAGTTAGTAGGAAAAGTCATTTCATAAGTTTGTAAAGCACCTACTAATTCTTCTACACGCATTTCGTCCGGGTGTTTAATTGTTTCAATGGCTGCAACCTTCGGGCGAAATCGTTCAGGAAGAGTTCTTAGAATTTTTCTTACAACTTTAAATTCTGGAATCTTCTCTCCCAAGTTAGCACATGAGTTCACGATGTCTTGCAATCGTGTGTAATAGTCAGTGAAGGATTCATTCTCTGCCATAGAGATAGAGTCAAACTTGCTCGTAAGCATTTGCAGTTTCTGAATCTTCACTAGGTTAGTTCCCTCATGCGTAACTTGAAGAACATCCCAGATTTCTTTCGCAGTCTCACATGCCGAGACGCGAGAGAACTCAGTTTGTGACAAAGCATTAAATAGAGCATTAATCCCTTTGCCATTGTAAGAAGATAAGTCTATCTCTTCCTTGGTCCATTTCGACCTAGGTTTTAAGGTGCGAACATCATCTAAAATTTCAGTTGGATTAGACCATCCTAATTCAATTGATTGCCACACCCTTTCGTCGATGGAAATTAAGAAGGCTTTCATCCGTACTTTCCAGTACGCATAATTAGTTCCATCAAAGAAAGGGGGTCGATTGATGTTTCCACCTTCAACCATTGTTTACAACCCTATTCCCGCTCTGATACCACTTGTTGGGTTTAGGTTAATAAGGATCTAATAGGGGAAAAAAACACCTAGAGGGGGGTGAATAGGTGTAAACAATAAACACTCAAAAAATCATTGTGCGATAAAACCCAATGCGGAAAAATAAAAGAACACACAAGATTTTTACGTGGAAAACTCCAAACCGGAGTAAAAAACCACGGGACCGATAACACGGCGAAATCCACTAGAGTTAACACACGTACAAGGTGATATAACGTACTCACAGACGACTCAACCTTTTACCATACGCCCCTAGTCGATCTTCTCCGCTCGCTCCACGACGCTTCTCGAATCCACGATCCGCGCCCAACGCTGAATCCACAGCGTCCAACGTCGAATCCACGACGTCCGACCGAATCCACGGTCTTCACCCAATGGCACGCTTCGAATCCACGAACGCACCTCGCTCCGAATCCACGAGAGCGATGACACCTTGAATCCACAAGGCCACGCGAGTCCACGCGCCGATTTTGGGGTAAATCGTTGTTTGTTTGGGTGGTGATGATCCGCCGAATACTTAGATCAAGAGTAGATCGGAAATACCATCTAAGTATTCATTAGTTTGATTCAACTCAAGATGTGAGTATGAAAACCTAGAATCAAACTAATCAATATAGATGAAGAACCATTAAATAGATCTAATGATTTCCGTTCTTCTCTATATGTGGATCTAAGGCCGTATAAAATGATATTTGAAAATGACGGCTCTTTTTCCGATGCCCTAGAAATGAAATGGAAGGGCTATTTATAGGTTAGAAACCCTAGGAAGAATATTCGGATCAAAAACAAACTTTTCTGGAAAGTTTTACCGACGGCGATCCGGATTGCATAAGCCACGATCCGGATCGCAGACGCACAGAATGCAGTTTCCAGAAAATCACCTGTTCGGGATCCGGATCATAATCCACGATCCGGATCGTTCATACATTTTCACAAAAACCCCATTCGGGATCCGGATCTGTCCAAGCTGTGATCCGGATTGCAGCAATGTATGAACGAACACCTTTCGGGATCCGGATTGAAAGCCACGATCCGGATCCTGAACATGTCCCATGTCCAGTTTTTGATGAATAAGCAATTAAAACCTCTTCCAGGTGTTTCTACACTATAAGAAGTATTCGGATCATCAAAATTATTTAGTTAAACGTACCTGATCCTTTTGAATTCTTCTTTCTTGAGATTGAGGTATATGATCCAAAGTTTCTTCATCTTCAATCTTCAAGACTTAAACATTCACGAAATACGCCAACTCAAATTCCGTAACAATCTCCACCCGGAATTCGTCAGCTCCACGAGAATCAAGGATTTTTAGAAAAGAGAATGCATTGGTGAGAGACATGTCAATGTCAAACCAATGATGGAACGATCTTGTCACGCCCCGGGTGTAAACCAGAACCCGGGCCCGTCTACAGATCCGCCGTATACACGGAATTTCCCGTGTATACGAAGCGCTGGTAACCTGCTCAAATATAGATGATATAATAAAGAGCATAAACAGAGCTAAACTACAACTAATACATCTCAGATAAAGCAGAAAAGTAAAGTGCAGAAATAAACTCTCAATAATACATATGTCTCTCCCAGCTCACTAATCAAATACAACCAGCTGGCCGGAGCCAGACCCAAAAGAAATGAAAAGTAGAGTATCTGAGAGTATCAGGGTACATCTAGTAACTGAACTGGTGCCTGGGTAGACCGCTATCTAGTCCGCGATCCACTTACCTCGGTCCGCTGAGGAGGGTCCGCAACTGCCGCAGACGACTCTGCAAAACAAAGGGGAAGAGGAAAAGCAACGCAGTGGGGAGTGAGAACTACTATAGAACAGTAGCCTCCTCCTAGTGGGTAAACCTCAACTCAAATGTGCCCACTAGGACTATAAGAGGCGGAAGAATAAAATAAGGTGGTAAGCTGTAAGTATGACTGCTGATGATGGATGAAGCTACCACTAAATGCCTCTAAAGTGCCAGCTAGGAATATAGCTAAATGTATGCATCAGAATGTAAATGCCTGCCTGTCTGGACCCAATCGATACACCAGTGAGAACTGGTACTGCCTGCCTTGCCTGCCTGCCAAATCGGGTATGCCAGCCTACGCATAACACCGATAGGGGATGAGAGTCCGAGGACTCGAAGCCTGTAAAAACGCACACTCCGGAGTGGCACTCGAGGGGAGCGACCCACACGAGTAAAATGCCTGGGTAACAAGTACCATAGATCAGCAGGACTGGATCATGACTCTGATCAAAGTGGAAAACCCATCCACTAAAAGAAGCCCAAATCCTCTACCCCAATCTGATGCAATAACCACTGTCCGGTCAACTGCCAAAGATCCGCGGTGGCCGCAATGCCCTGCCCTCACAGCCTGCCTGTCCCAAAACCCACAACTGTCTGACTACACTATCCCAGACCCTGCTCGAACCCGAGCGCACTATCCCCCAAATGTAGATAAAAGGAGAGAATATAAAAGCATGGTTTCTCCTAAGTCAGTTCCAGCATGATAGTGTAGCAGAAAAAGGTGGCCTAACTATATGTCCATACAAGCATGCAAAGTCCTTTATCATTATTAAACATGATTCAAGTATTCTAGCTCTCACAAAGTAGAGATATGCCGTTTAAATAAGCTTCCATTTTACTAAGTTGCCCCAAGTTTGTCTATGTAAGTATAAAGATCCCATCACGTATATGCCACATATCCATTTTAGCAAAACTCTTCCTGTGGGTTTAGGTGACTTATCATTTACCAGAATTAACCTTGATAATATCTAGTCCTTTTTAAAGATGCAAAACGCTAACCATAAGTCCAATTTCCGTTTAGGATGCCGTATTCATTTAACCGGTTTATTTAGCAATGCAACATAGTAGCAACTCAATAGGCCTAGTGGGGACATCACAAGTAGGAGGTTAAACAACGGTACCCACCTCGAGCGCTAAATCCAAGTCCTGACAGCGAAGTCCGCGCTCGATCCCCAAAAATCTCCGCAATACTGCGCCACATGCTCCAAAGAATACATATACAATTACTATCCAAGCTTAATCCAAAATCTGTCCCCAAAAATCAGTTTGACAGTTCAGCCATTTTTACCTGCGAAACGTGCCCAAGAAATTCCCAGAAAAAATACTACTACGATCTACGCGACAATCCGGTCGAAACAAGTACCTGCACGTTTTCCCACGATTTTTCTATGCTGAGAACCAAAATCGACAAGAGGACCACCCCGAACAATACGTTCACCCAAAAACTGTGCTACAAAGTTCTGTAAAAAGGGGTTCTCACCTCCAGGGAAATTCCACAAAAATCCACGAAAATTCAGAGAGACTCCTTGCGATGCGTAGATGCAAATCCCCTTTTGAATCGCCTCAATCCGATGTCCGGTTGCAGAGATATCCCCAAAACAATACTGTGCTGTCCAAAATTCCACCCCAGAAAATGAGGTCACAAGATGACCCGAAAAACCCATGAAAACCTCGGAATGGGGAAAAACCAGTAGAAACAAGAAACGTAGCCCTACCTGTTACGAAGACGATGGCGCAAGAATCGCTGAAAAATACTACCTGGGTAGCTCGGGAGAGCCAAAACACTGTCGCTGCGCCGAAGGAGAACCCAGGAATGCAACGTCGCGCCGCGCCGTAAAATCCAAATCTCGAAGTGCGTGCCACTACAAATCCTCAAACTTCACCAGGAGATGGAGAACTCGAAGGGGAGCAACTTTGCTGAAGACACCTTGGTGAGATAAGGCTCGGAAATGGTGGAAAAAGCAAGAAGAAGGGAGCTCGGGCTGCTTAAATAGGCCTCACTAAACAATTGCCAAAATACCATCTGGGTCCCAACTTTCGGGCGCCCGAAAGTTTCCGGGCGCGCACAGTGCGGCCCGGCCCAAACTTTCGGGCGCGCACAGTGCGGCCCGGCCCAGCTTGCCCCGTCGGACGGGATCCCGCGATCCGTCCGACCCGCCTCAAATGCTGCCACGCGTCCCCAAACAGGCGACAGCCGCCGCAACCACTCCTGCTGCGCCACGTGGCCACCTCCGGAGTCGACACGCGTCCCCGACCAACAGTACCGCCGCGCCTGCCCGCACAGTCTGCGCCCGCTGCCCTCCTGCCCGCACAGTTGACCGCCAATAGGAGCGCGCCACGTGTCCTGCCTCTGACCGCTGCACCCGGTGCACGAACCTCCATGCACCGAACCAACCAAATCCTGCCACGTGTCACGTCCGGTGCACCATGAACCGTGAGCCACTAAAATACTCCGCAGACCGTCTACCGTGAGCCAACCAATAAGAGAGTGCCACGTGTCTCCGCCTTGGTGCACGCCCGCCGCGTGGACCGTCCGCCCGCGCGCCTGCCCGCGCCCTGCCCGCGCGCGCGCGCCTGCCCGCCGCCGCTGTGCCGCCTGCCCGAGGCCGCGCCGCCGCCCGCCGGCGCTGCCCGCCGCCGCCGCCGCCGCCGCCGGCCGCCGCCGAGAACACTGTTCCGGCGTGAACAGTAACCCGAGCCCGAAAAATCAAGTAAATAGTCCATCTGAAGCGTTTTCGCGCGCTGAATCCGAATTTGACGTCCGTTTCGCCAAATTCTCACTCTAAAAATTGCTGAATGCCCCCGGAAAGGTATTCTTAGTCCGAAATTCGCGCCGAGCCCAATCTTAATATCCGTTTCGCCCGAGAACACTTCCAGAGATCCGACGGGGCCAGCCGATCACCCACGTGATCCATTTAAGTCCGAAGTCCAACACTAGTGTCCAATCGTGCCCCAAACACTTCCAGCACACCGCGTAGGCCTCCAGTAGCCACCCCAATGCACTGCAACAGCTCTGCGGAGATCCAGGTCATCACATCCTCCCCCACTAAAAGAAAGTTTCGTCCTCGAAACTAAAGTCATTCCTCAACACGGAATCTCAACCGACAGGGGGGGGTAAATATCCAGTCATCCACCACTCAAGCTCCCAAAACTACCAAATACCTCATCCAGAGACGCGATGCAATCCTTGGGTCTCTAACCAGAACGAAACGAAGGAGAACACTCCAGAGGACCACGCCACCTCAACTAGGTACAGCTGGGCTAACTGCTCGGCCATCAAGTAGTCTGCATCGGTACAAGCATCTGTCCCCGCTAAGGCCTCAGATAATCCAACCACAAGTCCAACAACACCCAGCTCGATCCAAGTACCTCGGTACTCCCGAGGCATCCGATATAAGTCCCCCAACTGAACCCGTAGCCTCTGATCTCAAATCCAAACCGTCGGGATGTAGAAGCACATCCCTAACCCTCCGGCATCAATACTCAGCCATGAGCAGTCGAGAGAACCAGATTGCAAAACAACTTCGCGAAGATCCAATACCCTTGCAGCTGGTAAATCAAATCCTCCAAGCTAGGCAGAAGGGTGCTAGCTCCCGATGATCACTTCATCAAATTCTTAAGGGTCCTCACAAAGCCGAAGTGAACCAACCTTCCACCACTCGAATAGCACCGGCGCCCCCAAAGGTGCCACACTTGGCCTGACACAAATCCAACACATCAAATCCTGGAGTTGGGTCCTCAACTCCCAAACTGGTGTCATGCCAAACAACTCCGATAGGAGAACAGCTAGAACTCACAACCAAAAAGGGGTATCACCAAGTCCTGATGCCGCCGCAGGTCCCTCAAACACACCAGCAAACAAGCTACTCACCCACTACGAGACATCCGCCTCGCTCACAAGGTCAAAACCAAAGAAGCGAAGATACTCTCAAGCAACCCAGGTACACCAACACCTCCAGGCCTGGCTCTCACAAGAACCGTCCTCGCAGCATAATCAGCTGCCGCGAAAAGAAAATAACCGAGCCAGCCTAACCGTCCTAAGTACCAAACCAAGCCCCACAACTTGGTCAAGACCATCAGGCCTACAGGTAAAATCAAGGACTCAACTGCACCGGGCAGGACCCACAACACGTCCCTACGTGCTAAAGATCGGGAATACGACCTCCCGAACACCCGGTAACCGTCCTACCCTTAACCCAATGCAAGGAAGTACATGCACTCCTAACAAATGACTAGGATGCCCAAATGCAATACAATGCACAATCAAAGCCGGTAAATACAGTAAAATCATACCTGCCCCTACAAGGTCGGCTGCTGCAAAATCCTCCACCTGAGTGGCGTAGACCCAACCGCTCTGAGCCGGCGGCTGATGATCCGCAGGGTAAAAGGATGGTGATCCGCTCGCTGGAGCATAAGGCCACTGAGTCGACAACTGCTGCTGAGGCGAAAGAGGAGCCGATGCCGATGAGGGTGCCGCTGAAGTCGAAAGGGGGCACGTAGCTCGAATGTGGCCTGGCTGTCCGCACTTGTAACAACAACCCCATCTCTGATCACAGGTGTGCGACAGATGAGGTCCTCCACAGAATATGCATCTGTCTCTATCGCGAAACCATGGCCGCCCCGTCTGCTGCTGTCTCTGAGTCTGATGCTGAGACTCCTGCTGCTGCTGCGATGGCCACTGGGATCCACTAGGCTCTCGCTGCTCCACACGCCCACGGCTAGGTGACTGAGGCCGTGGCGGTCTCCATGAACTAGTCTGTCCCTCATCCTCGGGTACTGGTCGTTTCCTCACAGAACTCAGCACGACCATCCCGCCTCGCCTTGCCACCTCTATGTCGCCTCTCTCCACCCAAGAGGCATGCTCGACGGCCTCCCGAAGGGTCTGGTGTCGCTGTGCATGCACAAGGATATAAAGCTCGCTGCGGAGGCCTGCCTCGAATAACTCAACCTGATGTGGTCCATCCCGGGCGACATAGGGCACACAATTAAACAGCCGCATGAACTCCTGATGGTAATCCTGAACTGACCGGTCGCCCTGCTGAATGTTTTTCAAATCATCCTCCAGCTTCCTCTTCACGCTGGTCGAAAAATAGGTATCCACAATCATACGCCGAAACTCGGACCAGGGTAACTGTCGAGAAGTCTGAAACTCCCGTGGCTCCACCCGACGCCACCAGAGGTCTGCATCTCCATCTAGGCAATGTACCGCCATATGAACTCTGTACCTCGGGTCGATGAAGAAATCCCTGAAAATCTTCTCCATCGCTGCTAACCATGTCCCAACCTCCCACGGCTGCATATCTCGCCCCGAGAACCTGGGCGGTCCGTGCTTACAAAACTTAACCAGTTTGTCAGCGAAGTCCTGCTCCTCAGCCGGGGTCAAAGGCTGGGCCACGCCCTGAGCCCCGCTACTCAAAGATGGCGCCGTCGGCACAAGTGGTTCCACAGGTGGTGCCGGGGTCTCTGACACTATCGGAGGCGGCGCCCCTCTCCGCGCCAGTAGCTGCTCAATCCGCTGCTCCTGCCGGCGGCTGCTCTCCGCCAATTGGGCTACCAAGGCCCTCAACTCAGCAATCTCAGAAGATCCAGCCTGTCCTCGCTCAACAGGGGGTGTAGGGACACCCCGGGTAGGAATCCGACGTCGGGGAGGCATCTGCCACAAGAACCACAGATCAGTAACGAAACCACACTCGACCCAATCTAGCGAAAGTCAAAGTCATCCTCCTATTTCTGTAACCTTATGTTGTCTGCAGCCAACATAACTGTCCCACAAAAATAGGGTATGTCGATCCCTCTTCACTCACTGGAAGAGTCAAAACCAAATCACCGACTTTCGCAAAATGTCACTCACGTCCTGCCTTCCTGGGGTCTGCCAAAAGCCTAGGGTTTCCTAAGTCCCAACTGACCTATCCCTAAGCTCTGATACCAACTTAATCTGTCACGCCCCGGGTGTAAACCTGAACCCGGGCCCGTCTACAGATCCGCCGTATACACGGAATTTCCCGTGTATACGAAGCGCTGGTAACCTGCTCAAATATAAATGATATAATAAAAGAGCATAAACAGAGCTAAACTACAACTAATACATCTCAGATAAAGCAGAAAAGTAAAGTGCAGAAATAAACTCTCAATAATACATATGTCTCTCCCAGCTCACTAATCAAATACAACCAGCTGGCCGAAGCCAGACCCAAAAGAAATGAAAAGTAGAGTATCTGAGAGTATCAGGGTACATCTAGTAACTGAACTGGTGCCTGGGTAGACCGCTATCTAGTCCGCGATCCACTTACCTCGGTCCGCTGAGGAGGGTCCCGCAACTCCCGCAGACGACTCTGCAAAACAAAGGGAAAGAGGAAAAGAAAAGCAGTGGGGAGTGAGAACTACTATAGAACAGTAGCCTCCTCCTAGTGGGTAAACCTCAACTCAAATGTGCCCACTAGGACTATAAGAGGCGGAAGAATAAAACAAGGTGGTAAGCTGTAAATATGACTGCTGATGATGGATGAAGCTACCACTAAATGCCTCTAAAGTGCCAGCTAGGAATATAGCTAAATGTATGCATCAGAATGTAAATGCCTGCCTGTCTAGACCCAATCGATACACCAGTAAGCACTGGTACTGCCTGCCTTGCCTGCCTGCCAAATCGGGTATGCCAGCCTACGCATAACACCGATAGGGGATGAGAGTCCCGAGGACTCGAAGCCTGTAAAACGCACACTCCGGAGTGGCACTCGAGGGGAGCGACCCACACGAGTATAATGCCTGAGTAACAAGTACCATAGATCAGCAGGACTGGATCATGACTCTGATCAAAGTGGAAAACCCATCCACTAAAAGAAGCCCAAATCCTCTACCCCAATCTGATGCAATAACCACTGTCCGGTCAACCGCCAAAGATCCGCGGTTGCCGCAATGCCCTGCCCTCACAGCCTGCCTATCCCAAAACCCACAACTGTCTGACTACACTATCCCAGCCCCTGCTCGAACCCGAGCGCACTATCCCCCAAATGTAGATAAAAGGAGAGAATATAAAAGCATGGTTTCTCCTAAGTCAGTTCCAGCATGATAGTGTAGCAGAAAAAGGTGGCCTGACTATATGTCCATACAAGCATGCAAAGTCCTTTATCATTATTAAACATGATTCAAGTATTCTAGCTCTCACAAAGTAGAGATATGCCGTTTAAATAAGCTTCCATTTTACTAAGTTGCCCCAAGTTTGTCTATGTAAGTATAAAGATCCCATCACGTATATGCCACATATCCAGTTTAGCAAAACTCTTCCTGTGGGGTTTAGGTGACTTATCATTTACCAGAATTAACCTTGATTAATATCTAGCCCTTTTAAAGATGCAAAACGCTAACCATAAGTCCAATTTCCGTTTAGGATGCCATATTCATTTTACCGGTTCATTTAGCAATGCAACATAGTAGCAACTCAAATAGGCCTAGTGGGGACATCACAAGTAGGAGGTTAAACAACGGTACCCACCTCGAGCGCTAAATCCAAGTCCTGACAGCGAAGTCCGCGCTCGATCCCCAAAAATCTCCGCAATACTGCGCCACATGCTCCAAAGAATACATATACAATTACTATCCAAGCTTAATCCAAAATCTGTCCCCAAAATCAGTTTAACAGTTCAGCCATTTTTACCTGTGAAACGTGCCCAAGAAATTCCCAGAAAAATACTACTGCGATCTACGCGACGATCCGGTCGAAACAAGTACCTGCACGTTTTCCCACAATTTTTCTATGCTGAGAACCAAAATCGACAAGAGGACCGCCCCGAACAATACGTTCACCCAAAAACTGTGCTACAAAGTTCTGTAAAAAGGGGTTCTCACCTCCAGGGAAATTCCACAAAAATCCACGAAAATTCAGAGAGACTCCTTGCGATGCGTAGATGCAAATCCCCTCTTGAATCGCCTCAATCCGATGTCCGGTTGCTGAGATATCCCCAAAACAATACTGTGCTGTCCAAAATTCCACCCCAGAAAATGAGGTCACAAGATGACTCGAAAAACCCATGAAAACCTCGGAATGGCAAAAAACCAGTAGAAACAAGAAACGTAGCCCTACCTGTTACGAAGACGATGGCGCAAGAATCGCTGAAAAATACTGCCTGGGTAGCTCGGGAGAGCCAAAACACTGTCGCTGCGCCGAAGGAGAACCCAGGAATGCAACGTCGCGCCGCGCCGTAAAATCCAAATCTCGAAGTGCGTGCCACCACAAATCCTCAAACTTCACCAGGAGATGGAGAACTCGAAGGGGAGCAACTTTGCTGAAGACACCTTGGTGAGATAAGGCTCGGAAATGGTGGAAAAAGTAAGAAGAAGGGAGCTCGGGCTGCTTAAATAGGCCTCACTAAACAATTGCCAAAATACCATCTGGGTCCCAACTTTCGGGCGCCCGAAAGTTTCCGGGCGCGCACAGTGCGGCCCGGCACAAACTTTCGGGCACGCACAGTGCGGCCCGGCCCAGCTTGCCCCGTCGGACGGGATCCCGCGATCCGTCCGACCCGCCTCAGATGCTGCCACGCGTCCCCAAACAGGCGACAGCCGCCGCAACCACTCCTGCTGCGCCATGTGGCCACCTCCGGGAGTCGACACGCGTCCCCGACCAACAGTACCGCCGCGCCTGCCCGCACAGTCTGCGCCCGCTGCCCTCCTGCCCGCACAGTTGACCGCCCAATAGGAGCGCGCCATGTGTCCAGCCTCTGACTGCTGCACCCGGTGCACGAACCTCTATGCACCGAACCAACCAAATCCTGCCACGTGTCACGTCCGGTGCACCATGAACCGTGAGCCACTAAAATACTCCGCAGACCGTCTACCGTGAGCCAACCAATAAGAGAGTGCCACGTGTCCCCGCCTTGGTGCACGCCCGCCGCGTGGACCGCCCGCCCGCGCGCCTGCCCGCGCCCTGCCCGCGACGCGCGCGCCTGCCCGCCGCCGCTGTGCCGCCTGCCCGAGGCTGCGCCGCCGCCCGCCGGCGCTGCCCGCCGCCGCCGCCGCCGCCGGTCGGCCGCCGGGAACACTGTTCCGGCGTGAACAGTAACCCGAGCCCGAAAAATCAAGTAAATAGTCCATCTGAAGCGTTTTCGCGCGCTGAATCCGAATTTGACGTCCGTTTCGCCAAATTCTCACTCTAAAAATTGCCGAATGCCCCCGGAAAGGTATTCTTAGTCCGAAATTCGCGCCGAGCCCAATCTTAATATCCGTTTCGCCCGAGAACACTTCCAGAGATCCGACGGGGCCAGCCGATCACCCACGTGATCCATCTAAGTCCGAAGTCCAACACTAGTGTCCAATCGTGCCCCAAACACTTCCAGCACACCGCGTAGGCCTCCAGTAGCCACCCCAATGCACTGCAACAGCTCTGCGGAGATCCAGGTCATCACAGATCTGCAGCCTTTGGGACTTTATTTGATCAAGTTGGTCTTGGTCCAATTTGCAACTTCCCTGAAACAACTGGGTATTGTCCACACTCAGTTCGAATGTTTTATCAGAATGCTGCAAGTCTAACTGATCATGTAGTGACCCGACCCTCCGGGGTATTTTTGAACTCACATGTAATCGCTTAGGCCTCAAGGGGAATAAAATTATTTAATTTTCAAAAGTCGGCCGGGACAAGTGTGTATATTTTCCTGCGATAGAGCGCGAAAAACGATGATCGACGGTGCGATCGGATTCGAAATCCGATGCCAGGATCTCCCGGAACGGGACCCTTAGCGATGCGGTAGTTAGTCGCGCATCGGAAACCGTGCAAAATATCTTGCACCCGTTAGAGATAAGGTGGGTTATCCCGTAAGGATAATTAATCAAATAATTAATTATCCGGTGACGGAATTTAAATCCTCCTGCGTACAAATTAATTGTGGGATTTAAATGGGTGGGATTTTATCGCATAGATTGGAAAGGGATAAAAATCAGGATATTTAAACTAAAGGATTTAAATTATGGGATTTTATCTCACGGATTAAATAAGAGATAAAATCCGGATATTTAAATTGGGGATTTGATTTCCCATGATTATTTAATTAAGGTGATTAAATAATCGGTGACCGGGATTTGGATAATAGAGGTTTAAATATCCGGGTAATTAGAATCCGACTGGGAATTTGATTTCCCAAGATTATTTGATAAAGGTGATCAAATAATCGGTGGTCAGGATTTAAAGTCGAGAAATATCCCGTCGTCGGATATTTTCTTGAGAAATAGAAACGGGAAATTATAGGTTCCTACGTACGTAAATAAAATTAACGATTAGATTTGGGGAATTGACGGTGGGGATAATAATCAAACGATTAACTAAATAGGTTATCGGTGGGGATTAATTAATTAGCGGATTAATTAATCGGATCGGAATACCCAAAAAGGGAATTTTGACGGTGCGGGTTTACAATTGGATATATCCAATATAGGGGTTATTTATTTCCCCGCTTACCGAGCGAAACCCTATTTTATTTCTCCGCCTCCCCAAACTCTCTTTTTCGTACGTACCGAAACCCCCAACCAGTGAAAAAGAAAGAAAAGAACCGTAACCGGAGGAAGGAGAAGGAAAGAAGGAGGGAGCCGATCGTCCTAAACGCCGATCCAAAGGCTAGAAACGCGACCGGACACCTTCCCGACGATCTCCGATAGGTAAAATAATTTTTAATAATTTTCTGGATTTTTCCTAGCGTAGTTTGGTAAAATTCTAGAGTTCCTCCGCCACCCCCGTCACCGCCGCCGTCATCATAATTTTGTTGGGCGGACGGAACGGGCAAAGAGGCGCGCGGTGCCACCGGGGCATCGCGCGAGGAAGAAGGGGGAACGCACGCGGATGACCGGGCTCCGCCGCAGGCGGGGACGGCGCCGCGCGGGTCGCACCCACGCGGGCGCCGCGCGGACACCGCGCGGCCGCCGCGTGGGCGGCCCGCGCGGGCACCGCGCGGGCTGCCGCACGGGCACCCGCGCGGGGTGCCGCGCGGGCGCCCGCGCGGGGCCGCCCGCGCGGCACCCCGCGCGGGTGCCCGCGCGGCACCCCGCGCGGGGCCGCGCGGCACCCGCGCGGGGTGCCGCGCGGGCGGCCCCGCGCGCGCGCCGCGCGCGGCACCGCGCGGGCGCCGCGCGGGCGACCCCGCACGGGCGCCGCACGGGCCCGTGCCCGTGCGGGCACCGTGCGGGGCACTTTGCGCGCACCGCCCGCGGGGCCGCGCCGCGCGCGGCTCCGACGGGCGGCGACGGTTGCGCAAGGGGGGTTCCATGGGCAGCGGGACGGTGCCGGACTTTATTATAATATAAGTGGGGTGTTTTCTGTTACGGTATTTAGTATAGTTTCTGACCTTAGTGTCCGTGCGGGCTTTTTATAGGTCCAGGTGCGCAGCGGGAGAGTGCGAAGGGCTCGGGTGACCCGTCTTCTCTCCAACAAGGTGGGTACGGTTGCGATGTGTGCAACCGGTGCTGTAAGTGCATCTATGTCATTAAAAATATTCTTTAATTTACCTAACAAAGTAGATGGACAGTTAACCTTTCTTTTAATTGATAAATATCTGATAAATTAAGCGGCTGCGGTCGCGGTGCTCATTACACGCCATTCTTGGCAATCCGGTTTCGGATGCTGCACGTACACTGGCGGATCGGGCCACCGCATGGTGTACTTTTCCGGAAAAGTGGTCTTTTTGACCCGTGTGCCTCACAAAGGGGTGGGTGCCGTGAGGACCTCTTCACGGCTGCTATAGGGGTCGCACTAGCCCCGTGAAGTGGTTATAGCATCAAAAAGGTGTTGTGCACGAGGGGGGACTTTAGTCTCCCCGACAGGTACTCTGGGGTCGGTGCCCAATTTAATTAACAACTAATCCGGGGTTGGTGCCCGGTTTAATATATGCACAGGGGTTTAACGAAAGGTTACGGTGTACTCGGTGTATTCGGTTCGTTCTTCCTTTCTTAATATTATTAGACATCTACTTTGTTTGTCACTGACGTTACCCACTCCGTGACAGGTTTCCCTAGGTGCGTTAGCCGGGACGGCGGTGGGACTGCGACGTGAGGATCGTAGTCGGACTCTTGGTTATCGTATATATAACTCATTTCCTCTTTAGGTTACTTTTAATTTCGCTTGTGGATTACTTTACATGTGGGCATGTTTTAGTTAGCACTGTGGATGAGATGTGGCTTTATGTGATACTTTTAGTAGTGTTTTTAATTGCGGCATGTTTTATGATGAGATAAAGGTTTGCGAAAACGTTTTCTAAAAAGAGGTGCCGTGTGGGCACGGATTTTACAACTCTGGGTTTTATCCTTTCCAAACATTGAAGCCGCTCAAATGACATGCTTTAGTTAAACGATTTAACTCTGAATATGGTGTATGTCTACTGTATGGTTGTTGGTTGGTGTGTGTTGTATGATTATTGTGATTGAATGAAATGATGTAAATGAGACGCCGTGCATATACAAAGGAGACTCTGTCCGCGGACAGAGTGAATTTGTGTATGTGGCGGTCTGGCACGCACCGGGGTTGAAGTTAAGTTACCTTATTAAAAGAAAAAAAAAAATAGGCACGTTTTTCCGCTTCAAAAGACTCAAAAACCCCCGGGGGCGTGACAGATTAAATGGTATCAGAGAAATACAACCACAACCATAGTAGACGTGCTTTATATCCACAGTGCTAGATGCCACAAGCAAGTTGGAAATGAGATAACCAAGATATAGGTGTAGTACGTGAGAGTACGGGGAAAGGGGACGTAATATAGGTGAATTCGCGAAACGGTGTGCTAGGGTTGTGACCATAGGGTTGACATGGTTTCTTTGGTGACAGCAAGCAATGGCTCGGACTAGGTCGTCTACCGAAAATGCAGATGCGGATGGAGCGGCTACAGCCGCCGCGGAAAACCAGACCCTCCGGCAACAACTGCGGGAAATGGCCGGGCAGTTGGCGACACTGACGGAGCAAGTTCGCCAGCTAACGCAGCGACAGGCTGCTACAGCCACCGAGCGCCAACCGACTCCCCCGCCCGAGACCACGGCACCCACTACGGAACCCCAAGGGGCGGGTGGAACGACGACGGAGCAACCCCCAGTCCCAAAGGAAATACCCACCCCAACGACTTCGGGGCCCGTAATGGGAGCGACAGCGGGAGAGGCAGGGACGACCCCTACACTTGGGGGATCTGCCACCGCAGGGGAGGTCGCGGAGCAACGAGCGGCGCGGGAGAGAGTCAGGACGAATTTGACGATATTCAAGAAGCACGATCCACCCACCTTCGAAGGAGAAACGACCGACCCGTGGGTCGTCGAGAAGTGGGTGGATACCATGGAAAAGCTTTTCGAGGACTTGCTGATAGAGGAGCAAGAGCGGGTTCCACTAGCCGTCCACTTTCTGGAAGGAAATGCACGCATCTGGTGGAAGACAGTGCGCCCGGATCCGTCCACCAACGACCCACTACCGACGTGGTCGGTTTTTAGGAAGGAACTCTTTGGTGCGTTCTTTTCTGAAAGCGTCAAGCGGCAGCTGGAAGACGATTTGAAGAACATCAGGCAAGGGAACCGCCCAGTCGTGGAGTACCAACGAGAATTTGTGAGGTTGGTCAATTGCGTTCCGTTTGTTGTACGGGACGAATCTCACAAGGCCCGTCTTTTTGTGGATGGGCTGCGGAGCGACATCTTCGAAATGGTGCAGGCGGCGGACCTGCGCACGTTCCGAGAAGTGGTGGACAGGGCCACCATCGTGGAGCGGGGGTTCGCCATGACCCGGGCTCGACGGGAGGGATCGGAAAACAACCGAGAAAGGAAACGGACGCAGACCTACCCGGGAGGGGGCCCTCCAGGCGGGAGCCGGCCCCCAAAGTACCCCAAGACGCAGCAGGGAAACAAGAGCGCGCCGGCCGGGAGACCACGACCGACAAACAAGTCGTGTGTTATCTGCGGAGCACCGCACACGGTGACTGAATGCCCTAAGAAGCAGGATCACTGCTACCGCTGCGGCAAACCGGGACATTTCCGATTTAACTGTCCCCTGAACCCAGGAGCGGCATCTTCCGCAGCTTCCACTCCAACGGCACAGCCACCGGGGCGGGGCAAGGCGCCAACAGGGATGCCCCCGCGCCCATCGGCACCAAGAACAGAAGGGGAATCGCGACCACAACCAGGAGGGAGACTCTACTCCATGGGACAGCATGGAGCGGCGCTGCCAGAGGAGGTGGTCGCAGGTATTACTTCCGTTTCTAACTTTCGAGCTCGAACTTTGTTTGACACCGGAGCAACTCGCTCCTTTATTTCCCGTACCTTCGCGCAAACCCACCAGCTAGAAAGTAGACCTTTGGATGTCTTAATGACCGTCCAGACCCCCGGAGGACCCATCGCGGCAACTGGCCTGGTAACCTCTTGTTCAATAAAGCTGGGAAGGTTGTCGTGCCCCTGGGATCTGGTGGTCATACCGCTAAAAGAATACGACGTGGTCTTAGGCATGGACTGGCTCACCGAGTATCAGGCGATCATCGACTGCGAGAAACGACAGGTGCAACTACAGAAGCCGGGATTCCCAGAAAACGTGTACCTGGCGTGCAAAAGCACCTCCTTTTTAGCCGTCATCTCCGCGTCGCGGGCTAGGAAACTGATGGAGGGCGGGTGCGTAGCCTATCTGGCCTCGGTAGATCTAACTACCCGACCCGTCCCCTCACCCACAGAAATTCCCGTAGTAGGGGAATTCCCGGACGTATTTCCGGCAGAGCTACCGGGAATGCCGCCGGAACGAGAGGTGGACTTCCAATTGAACTACTCCCCGGCACCAAGCCCATCACCAAGGCACCGTACAGGATGGCCTTTGCGGAGCTGAAGGAACTCAAGGCACAGTTGGAGGACCTTCTGGACAAAGGTTTCATCAGACCAAGCGCGTCACCTTGGGGCGCGCCCGTCCTGTTTGTGAGAAAGAAGGACGGGAGTCTCCGGTTGTGCATCGACTACCGGGAGATAAATAAGGCGACGATCAAGAACAAGTACCCCCTGCCAAGGATCGACGATCTATTTGACCAGTTGCGGGGGGCGACGGTGTTCTCAAAATTGATCTACAGTCGGGCTATCATCAGGTCCGGGTCAAGGGGGAGGACATCCCCAAGACAGCTTTCCGTACTCGTTATGGCCATTACGAGTTTACGGTGATGCCGTTCGGGCTCACAAATGCCCCGGCAGTGTTTATGGACATGATGAACAGGGTATTCAAGCCCTTCCTGGATCTGTTCGTGGTGGTCTTCATCGACGATATCCTCATCTACTCGCGCACCGATGGGGAACATGAAGAACACCTGCGCACAGTCCTCCAGACCCTACGGGAACAGAAACTCTACGCCAAACTCAAAAAGTGTGAGTTTTGGCTCCGAGAGGTCGGGTTCCTGGGGCACGTAATCTCGGCGGCTGGAGTCGCGGTGGATCCGAAGAAGATAGATTCGGTGACGGACTGGCCCCGACCGACCACGGTGACGGAAATTCGAAGCTTCCTAGGATTAGCCGGGTATTACCGGCGCTTCGTGGAGGGCTTCTCCAAGATAGCCACCCCCTTAACCCGCTTGACAAGGAAGGGGGAAAAGTTCATCTGGACGGATAAGTGCCAGAAAAGCTTCGAGGAGCTTAAGGATAGGTTGACGCGAGCTCCGATTCTCGCCCTGCCAGAGCCTGGGGAGGATTACGAAGTGTATTGCGACGCGTCGCGAAATGGATTGGGTGGAGTACTCATGCAACGGGGAAAGGTCATAGCCTATGCATCAAGGCAGCTCAAGGAGTACGAGCGGAATTACCCCGTGCATGACTTGGAACTCGCAGCGGTGGTGTTCGTCCTCAAGCTATGGAGGCACTACCTGTATGGGGCGCACTGCAATGTGTACTCAGATCATAAGAGCCTCAAGTACCTTTTCACCCAAAGAGAGCTAAATCTGCGACAAAGGCGGTGGCTGGAGCTATTAAAGGATTACGACTTAACGATCCACTACCACCCGGGAAAGGCCAACGTGGTGGCCGACGCCCTGAGTCGCAAAGGGCAGGCCGCGGAAGCGGATGTAAGCGCCATTACGCAGCAGGATAGCCTAATTGCGGAATTCTCGCGAATGAAACTAGAGGTGGTACCCGCAGGGACAGTCGCCCAACTTCTGACACTGGTGGTCAGACCTACCTTGCTGGACAGAATTCTCGAAGGCCAATCGACTGATGATCAGCTCCAGCTGGTGCGGAGTAGAATAACCGCCGACCAGGAGGGCGACTTTACAGTGGACTCCGACGGCACGATACGATTTCGCGGACGAATCTGCGTGCCGGATCTACCGGAACTCAAGGAGGAGATCCTACGGGAGGCGCATACCGCCCCGTATGCGGCGCATCCCGGGGGAACCAAGATGTACAAAGACGTCAAGCAAACCTTCTGGTGGCCGAAAATGAAGGGAGACGTGACGCGATTTGTGGCACACTGCCTGGTGTGCCAACGGGTGAAGGCCGAACATCAACGGCCGGCGGGAAAATTACAACCTTTACCGGTGCCCGAGTGGAAATGGGACATGATTACCATGGATTTTGTGACCGGTTTCCCGAGATCGCCACAGGGACACGATGCGATATGGGTGATCGTGGACCGTTTGACGAAATCGGCCCACTTTTTGCCCATACACACGACGTGGACCCGGGAACGACTGGCGCAAACGTACCTCGATGAGATAGTGAGGTTGCACGGTGTACCAACATCCATCACGTCGGACAGAGACACACGTTTTGTGTCGAACTTTTGGCGAAGTTTGCAACAAGCGATGGGAACCAAGTTGCACTTCAGCACAGCTTTTCACCCGCAGACCGATGGGCAATCGGAGCGGGTGATACAGATTGTGGAAGACATGCTTCGAGCATGCGTTCTGGACTTGGGCGAAGGGTGGGCACGGTGTTTGCCCCTGGTGGAATTTGCCTACAATAATAGCTACCAGGCCAGTATTCAGATGGCGCCGTACGAGGCGCTGTACGGGCGCCGCTGTCGGTCTCCAATATGCTGGGACGACTTAGGTGAGCGGAAGTTCTTGGGCCCAGATTTGGTGGAGGAGACCGAAGCAAAGGTGCGATTGATTAAACAAAGGCTGCTGACCGCCCAAAGCAGACAGAAAAGCTATGCAGATAACAGACGCCGAGACTTAGAATTCATGGTGGGCGAGCACGTGCTGCTCAGGGTTTCACCCTCCAAAGGAAACCGGCGTTTCGGCATAAAGGGAAAACTAAGCCCAAGGTACGTGGGACCGTTCGAAATCCTGGAGCGCGTAGGACCGGTGGCATACCGCTTGGCCCTGCCACCGAATCTCGAACGAGTCCACAATGTCTTCCATGTTTCAATGCTCCGAAAATACCTGGCGGACCCCTCTCATGCCTTGGATGCCTCCACCATCGAGTTGCGGGAGGACTTGAGCGTCGAGGAGACGCCGGTGCGGATTTTGGCAAGAGAGGACAAGAAGTTGCGCAACCGAACGATTCCCTATGTGAAGGTCCAGTGGAGCAACCACGAAGAACGCGAGGCGACGTGGGAATTGGAATCAAAGATGAGGGAATGTTTTCCCGAGTTATTTTAGTGAGGTTAGGGTTTAAGTTTCGGGACGAAACTTTTTATAAAGTGTGAGTGGTGTAGTGACCCGACCCTCCGGGGTATTTTTGAACTCACATGTAATCGCTTAGGCCTTAAGCGGAATAAAATTATTTAATTTTCAAAAGTCGGCCGGGACAAGTGTGTATATTTTTCTGCGATAGAGCGCGAAAAACGATGACCGACGGTGCGATCGGATTCGAAATCCGATGCCGGGATCTCCCGGAACGGGACCCTTAGCGATGCGGTAGTTAGTCGCGCATCGGAAACCGTGCAAAATATCTTGCACCCGTTAGAGATAAGGTGGGTTATCTCGTAAGGATAATTAATTAATTAATTAATTATCCGGTGACGGAATTTAAATCCTCCTACGTACAAATTAATTGTGGGATTTAAATGGGTGGGATTTTATCGCATAGATTGGAAAGGGATAAAAATCAGGATATTTAAACTAAAGGATTTAAATTATGGGATTTTATCTCACGGATTGAATAAGAGATAAAATCCGGATATTTAAATTGGGGATTTATTTCCCATGATTATTTAATTAAGGTGATTAAATAATCGGTGACCGGGATTTGGATAATAGAGGTTTAAATATCCGGGTAATTAGAATCCAACTGGGAATTTGATTTCCCAAGATTATTTGATAAAGGTGATCAAATAATCGGTGGTCAGGATTTAAAGTGAGAAATATCCCGTCGTCGGATATTTTCTTGAGAAATAGAAACGGGGAATTATAGGTTCCTACGTACGTAAATAAAATTAACGATTAATTTGGGGAATTGACGGTGAGGATAATAATCAAACGATTAACTAAATAGGGTTATCGGTGGGGATTAATTAATTAGCGAATTAATTAATCGGATCAAAATACCCGAAAAGGGAATTTTGACGGTGCGGGTTTACAATTGGATATATCCAATATAGGGGTTATTTATTTCCCCGCTTACCGAGCGAAACCCTATTTTATTTCTCCGCCTCCCCAAACTCTCTTTTTCGTACGTACCGAAACCCCCAACCAGTGAAAAAGAAAGAAAAGAACCGTAACCGGAGGAAGGAGAAGGAAAGAAGGAGGGAGCCGATCGTCCTAAACGCCGATCCAAAGGCTAGAAACGCGACCGGACACCTTCCCGACGATCTCCGATAGGTAAAATAATTTTTAATAATTTTCTGGATTTTTCCTAGCGTAGTTTGGTAAAATTCTAGAGTTCCTCCGCCACCCCCGTCACCGCCGCCGTCATCGTAATTTTGTTGGGCGGACGGAACGGGCAAAGAGGCGCGCGGTGCCACCGGGGCATCGCGCGAGGAAGAAGGGGGAACGCACGCGGATGACCGGGCTCCGCCGCAGGCGGGGACGGCGCCGCGCGGGTCGCACCCACGCGGGCGCCGCGCGGACACCGCGCGGCCGCCGCGTGGGCGGCCCCGCGCGGGCACCGCGCGGGCTGCCGCACGGGCACCCGCGCGGGGTGCCGCGCGGGCACCCGCGCGGGGCGCCGCGCGGGCGGCCCCGCGCAGGCGCCGCGCGGGCACCCGCGCGGGGTGCCCCGCGGGCACCCGCGCGGGCGGCCCCGCGCGGGGTGCCGCGCGGGCACCCGCGCGGGGTGCCGCGCGGGCGGCCCCGCGCGGGCGCCACCCGCGCGGGCACCCGCGCGGGCGGCCCCGCGCGGGCGCCGCGCGGGCACCGCGCGGGCGCCGCGCGGGCGACCCCGCACGGGCGCCGCACGGGCCCGTGCCCGTGCGGGCACCGTGCGGGGCACTTTGCGCGCACCGCCCGCGGGGCCGCGCCGCGCGCGGCTCCGACGGGCGGCGACGGTTGCGCAAGGGGGGTTCCATGGGCAGCGGGACGGTGCCGGACTTTATTATAATATAAGTGGGGTGTTTTCTGTTACGGTATTTAGTATAGTTTCTGACCTTAGTGTCCGTGCGGGCTTTTTATAGGTCCAGGTGCGCAGCGGGAGAGTGCGAAGGGCTCGGGTGACCCGTCTTCTCTCCAACAAGGTGGGTACGGTTGCGATGTGTGCAACCGGTGCTGTAAGTGCATCTATGTCATTAAAAATATTCTTTAATTTACCTAACAAAGTAGATGGACAGTTAACCTTTCTTTTAATTGATAAATATCTGATAAATTAAGCGGCTGCGGTCGCGGTGCTCATTACACGCCATTCTTGGCAATCCGGTTTCGGATGCTGCACGTACACTGGCGGATCGGGCCACCGCATGGTGTACTTTTCCGGAAAAGTGGTCTTTTTGACCCGTGTGCCTCACAAAGGGGTGGGTGCCGTGAGGACCTCTTCACGGCTGCTATAGGGGTCGCACTAGCCCCGTGAAGTGGTTATAGCATCAAAAAGGTGTTGTGCACGAGGGGGGACTTTAGTCTCCCCGACAGGTACTCTGGGGTCGGTGCCCAATTTAATTAACAATTAATCCGGGGTTGGTGCCCGGTTTAATATATGCACAGGGGTTTAACGAAAGGTTACGGTGTACTCGGTGTATTCGGTTCGTTCTTCCTTTCTTAATATTATTAGACATCTACTTTGTTTGTCACTGACGTTACCCACTCCGTGACAGGTTTCCCTAGGTGCGTTAGCCGGGACGGCGGTGGGACTGCGACGTGAGGATCGTAGTCGGACTCTTGGTTATCGTA
Source organism: Tillandsia fasciculata (assembly GCA_029168755.2). Lineage (NCBI taxonomy): Eukaryota > Viridiplantae > Streptophyta > Magnoliopsida > Poales > Bromeliaceae > Tillandsia > Tillandsia fasciculata. The sequence continues at coordinate 27,181 of JAQOTM010000741.1, forward strand.
TATATAACTCATTTCCTCTTTAGGTTACTTTTAATTTCGCTTGTGGATTACTTTACATGTGGGCATGTTTTAGTTAGCACTGTGGATGAGATGTGGCTTTATGTGATACTTTTAGTAGTGTTTTTAATTGCGGCATGTTTTATGATGAGATAAAGGTTTGCGAAAACGTTTTCTAAAAAGAGGTGCCGTGTGGGCACGGATTTTACAACTCTGGGTTTTATCCTTTCCAAACATTGAAGCCGCTCAAATGACATGCTTTAGTTAAACGATTTAACTCTGAATATGGTGTATGTCTACTGTATGGTTGTTGGTTGGTGTGTGTTGTATGATTATTGTGATTGAATGAAATGATGTAAATGAGACGCCGTGCATATACAAAGGAGACTCTGTCCGCGGACAGAGTGAATTTGTGTATGTGGCGGTCTGGCACGCACCGGGGTTGAAGTTAAGTTACCTTATTAAAAGAAAAAAAAAAA
>JAQOTM010000741.1:27756-78488 GCA_029168755.2 Tillandsia fasciculata
AGGCTAAGAGGACTAAGAGAGCTCAGAATGATTCCGATACAGATTCAGAGACGGATTCTATTGACTGGGATAACCTCGAGATCGAGGAAGATGTCCCCATTATATCCAAGGGAAAGGCGCCTGCTGAAGCTTCAAAGGCAAAGCCTCCTCCTACTGCTGCAGAAAAAGGAAAAGCTCCCGTGGACCCAAGTCCAATCGGAACAAGAATAAAAACCGGCGCAAGAAAAAGAGGCAGTGCTCGGGGCATTTCAATTAACGAACCAATTGCTAGCCAGCCTCCACCACAGGAATTCATCAGCTCCACGAGAATCAAGGATTTTGAGAAAAGAGAATGCATTGGTGAGAGACATGTCAATGTCAAACCAATGATGGAACGATCTTGTCACGCCCCGGGTGTAAACCAGAACCCGGCCCGTCTACAGATCCGCCGTATACACGGAATTTCCCGTGTATACGAAGCGCTGGTAACCTGCTCAAATATAGATGATATAATAAAAGAGCATAAACAGAGCTAAACTACAACTAATACATCTCAGATAAAGCAGAAAAGTAAAGTGCAGAAATAAACTCTCAATAATACATATGTCTCTCCCAGCTCACTAATCAAATACAACCAGCTGGCCGGAGCCAGACCCAAAAGAAATGAAAAGTAGAGTATCTGAGAGTATCAGGGTACATCTAGTAACTGAACTGGTGCCTGGGTAGACCGCTATCTAGTCCGCGATCCACTTACCTCGGTCCGCTGAGGAGGGTCCCGCAACTGCCGCAGACGACTCTGCAAAACAAAGGGAAAGAGGAAAAGCAACGCAGTGGGGAGTGAGAACTACTATAGAACAGTAGCCTCCTCCTAGTGGGTAAACCTCAACTCAAGTGTGCCCACTAGGACTATAAGAGGCGGAAGAATAAATAAGGTGGTAAGCTGTAAGTATGACTGCTGATGATGGATGAAGCTACCACTAAATGCCTCTAAAGTGCCAGCTAGGAATATAGCTAAATGTATGCATCAGAATGTAAATGCCTGCCTGTCTGGACCCAATCGATACACCAGTGAGAACTGGTACTGCCTGCCTTGCCTGCCTGCCAAATCGGGTATGCCAGTCTACGCATAACACCGATAGTGGATGAGAGTCCCGAGGACTCGAAGCCTGTAAAAACGCACACTCCGGAGTGGCACTCGAGGGGAGCGACCCACACGAGTAAAATGCCTGAGTAACAAGTACCATAGATCAGCAGGACTGGATCATGACTCTGATCAAAGTGGAAAACCCATCCACTAAAAGAAGCCCAAATCCTCTACCCCAATCTGATGCAATAACCACTGTCCGGTCAACTGCCAAAGATCCGCGGTTGCCGCAATGCCCTGCCCTCACAGCCTGCCTGTCCCAAAACCCACAACTGTCTGACTACACTATCCCAGACCCTGCTCGAACCCGAGCGCACTATCCCCCAAATGTAGATAAAAGGAGAGAATATAAAAGCATGGTTTCTCCTAAGTCAGTTCCAGCATGATAGTGTAGTAGAAAAAGGTGGCCTGACTATATGTCCATACAAGCATGCAAAGTCCTTTATCATTATTAAACATGATTCAAGTATTCTAGCTCTCACAAAGTAGAGATATGCCGTTTAAATAAGCTTCCATTTTACTAAGTTGCCCCAAGTTTGTCTATGTAAGTATAAAGATCCCATCACGTATATGCCACATATCCAGTTTAGCAAAACTCTTCCTGTGGGGTTTAGGTGACTTATCATTTACCAGAATTAACCTTGATTAATATCTAGTCCTTTTTAAAGATGCAAAACGCTAACCATAAGTCCAATTTCCGTTTAGGATGCCGTATTCATTTAACCGGTTTATTTAGCAATGCAACATAGTAGCAACTCAAATAGGCCTAGTGGGGACATCACAAGTAGGAGGTTAAACAACGGTACCCACCTCGAGCGCTAAATCCAAGTCCTGACAGCGAAGTCCGCGCTCGATCCCCAAAAATCTCCGCAATACTGCGTCACATGCTCCAAAGAATACATATACAATTAATATCCAAGCTTAATCCAAAATCTGTCCCCAAAAATCTGTTTAACAGTTCAGCCATTTTTACCTGCGAAACGTGCCCAAGAAATTCCCAGAAAAATACTACTACGATCTACGCGACGATCCGGTCGAAACAAGTACCTGCACGTTTTCCCACGATTTTTCTATGCTGAGAACCAAAATCGACAAGAGGACCACCCCGAACAATACGTTCACCCAAAAACTGTGCTACAAAGTTCTGTAAAAAGGGGTTCTCACCTCCAGGGAAATTCCACAAAAATCCACGAAAATTCAGAGAGACTCCTTGCGATGCGTAGATGCAAATCCCCTTTTGAATCGCCTCAATCCGATGTCCGGTTGCAGAGATATCCCCAAAACAATACTGTGCTGTCCAAAATTCCACCCCAGAAAATGAGGTCACAAGATGACCCGAAAAACCCATGAAAACCTCGGAATGGGGAAAAACCAGTAGAAACAAGAAACGTAGCCCTACCTGTTACGAAGACGATGGCGCAAGAATCGCTGAAAAATACTGCCTGGGTAGCTCGGGAGAGCCAAAACACTGTCGCTGCGCCGAAGGAGAACCCAGGAATGCAACGTCGCGCCGCGCCGTAAAATCCAAATCTCGAAGTGCGTGCCACTACAAATCCTCAAACTTCACCAGGAGATGGAGAACTCGAAGGGGAGCAACTTTGCTGAAGACACCTTGGTGAGATGAGGCTCGGAAATGGTGGAAAAAGCAAGAAGAAGAGAGCTCGGGCTGCTTAAATAGGCCTCACTAAACAATTGCCAAAATACCATCTGGGTCCCAACTTTCGGGCGCCCGAAAGTTTCCGGGCGCGCACAGTGCAGCCCGGCCCAAACTTTCGGGCGCGCACAGTGCGGCCCGGCCCAGCTTGCCCCGTCGGACGGGATCCCGCGATCCGTCCGACCCGCCTCAAATGCTGCCACGCGTCCCCAAAACAGGCGACAGCCGCCGCAACCACTCCTGCTGCGCCACGTGGCCACCTCCGGGAGTCGACACGCGTCCCCGACCAACAGTACCGCCGCGCCTGCCCGCACAGTCTGCGCCCGCTGCCCTCCTGCCCGCACAGTTGACCGCCCAATAGGAGCGCGCCACGTGTCCTGCCTCTGACCGCTGCACCCGGTGCACGAACCTCCATGCACCGAACCAACCAAATCCTGCCACGTGTCACGTCCGGTGCACCATGAACCGTGAGCCACTAAAATACTCCGCAGACCGTCTACCGTGAGCCAACCAATAAGAGAGTGCCACGTGTCTCCGCCTTGGTGCACGCCCGCCGCGTGGACCGTCCGCCCGCGCGCCTGCCCGCGCCCTGCCCGCGACGCGCGCGCCTGCCCGCCGCCGCTGTGCCGCCTGCCCGAGGCCGCGCCGCCGCCCGCCGGCGCTGCCCGCCGCCGCCGCCGCCGCCGGCCGGCCGCCGGGAACACTGTTCCGGCGTGAACAGTAACCCGAGCCCAAAAAATCAAGTAAATAGTCCATCTGAAGCGTTTTCGCGCGCTGAATCCGAATTTGACGTCCGTTTCGCCAAATTCTCACTCTAAAAATTGCTGAATGCCCCCGGAAAGGTATTCTTAGTCCGAAATTCGCGCCGAGCCCAATCTTAATATCCGTTTCGCCCGAGAACACTTCCAGAGATCCGACGGGGCCAGCCGATCACCCACGTGATCCATCTAAGTCCGAAGTCCAACACTAGTGTCCAATCGTGCCCCAAACACTTCCAGCACACCGCGTAGGCCTCCAGTAGCCACCCCAATGCACTGCAACAGCTCTGCGGAGATCCAGGTCATCACATCCTCCCCCACTAAAAGAAAGTTTCGTCCTCGAAACTAAAGTCATTCCTCAACACGGAATCTCAACCGACAGGGGGGGTAAATATCCAGTCATCCACCACTCAAGCTCCCAAAACTACCAAATACCTCATCCAGAGACGCGATGCAATCCTTGGGTCTCTAACAAGAACGAAACGAAGGAGAACACTCCAGAGGACCACGCCACCCCAACTAGGTACAGCTGGGCTAACTGCTCGGCCATCAAGTAGTCTGCATCGGTACAAGCATCTGTCCCCGCTAAGGCCTCAGATAATCCAACCACAAGTCCAACAACACCCAGCTCGATCCGAGTACCTCGGTACTCCCGAGGCACCCGATATAAGTCCCCCAACTGAACCCGTAGCCTCTGATCTCAAATCCAAACCGTCAGGATGTAGAAGCACATCCCTAACCCTCCGGCATCAATACTCTGCCATGAGCAGTCGAGAGAACCAGATTTACAAAACAACTTTCGCGAAGATCCAATACCCTTGCAGCTGGTAAATCAAATCCTCCAAGCTAGGCAGAAGGGTGCTAGCTCCCGATGATCACTTCATCAAACTCTTAAGGGTCCTTACAAAGCCGAAGCGAACCAACCTTCCACCACTCGGATAGCACCGGCGCCCCCAAAGGTGCCACACTTGGCCTGACACAAATCCAACACATCAAATCCTGGAGTTGGGTCCTCAACTCCCAAACTGGTGTCATGCCAAACAACTCCGATAGGAGAACAGCTAGAACTCACAACCAAAAAGGGGTATCACCAAGTCCTGATGCCGCCGCAGGTCCCTCAAACACACCGGCAAACAAGCTACTCACCCACTACGAGACATCCGCCTCGCTCACAAGGTCAAAACCAAAGAAGCGAAGATACTCTCAAGCAACCCAGGTACACCAACACCTCCAGGCCTGGCTCTCACAAGAACCGTCCTCGCAGCATAATCAGCTGCCGCGAAAAGAAAATAACCGAGCCAGCCTAACCGTCCTAAGTACCAAACCAAGCCCCACAACTTGGTCAAGACCATCAGGCCTACAGGTAAAATCAAGGACTCAACTGCACCGGGCAGGACCCACAACACGTCCCTACGTGCTAAAGATCGGGGATACGACCTCCCGAACGCCCGGTAACCGTCCTACCCTTAACCCAATGCAAGGAAGTACATGTACTCCTAACAAATGACTAGGATGCCCAAATGCAATACAATGCACAATCAAAGCCGGTAAATACAGTAAAATCATACCTGCCCCTACAAGGTCGGCTGCTGCAAAATCCTCCACCTGAGTGGCGTAGTCCCAACCGCTCTGAGCCGGCGGCTGATGATCCGTAGGGTAAAAGGATGGTGATCCGCTCACTGGAGCATAAGGCTGCTGAGTCGACAACTGCTGCAGAGGCGAAAGAGGAGCCGATGCCGATGAGGGTGCCGCTGAAGTCGAAAGGGGGCACGTAGCTCGAATGTGGCCTGGCTGTCCGCACTTGTAACAACAACCCCATCTCTGATCACAGGTGTGCGACAGATGAGGTCCTCCACAGAATATGCATCTGTCTCTATCGCGAAACCGTGGCCGCCCCGTCTGCTGCTGTCTCTGAGTCTGATGCTGAGACTCCTGCTGCTGCTGCGATGGCCACTGGGATCCACTAGGCTCTCGCTGCTCCACACGCCCACGGCTAGGTGACTGAGGCCGTGGCGGTCTCCATGAACTAGTCTGTCCCTCATCCTCGGGTACTGGTCGTTTCCTCACAGAACTCAGCACGACCATCCCGCCTCGCCTTGCCACCTCTATGTCGCCTCTCTCCACCCAAGAGGCATGCTCGACGGCCTCCCGAAGGGTCTGGTGTCGCTGTGCATGCACAAGGATATAAAGCTCGCTGCGGAGGCCTGCCTCGAATAACTCAACCTGATGTGGTCCATCCCGGGCGACATAGGGCACACAATTAAACAGCCGCATGAACTCCTGATGGTAATCCTGAACTGACCGGTCGCCCTGCTGAATGTTTTTCAAATCATCCTCCAGCTTCCTCTTCACGCTGGTCGAAAAATAGGTATCCACAATCATACGCCGAAACTCGGACCAGGGTAACTGTCGAGAAGTCTGAAACTCCCGTGGCTCCACCCGACGCCACCAGAGGTCTGCATCTCCATCTAGGCAATGTACCGCCATATGAACTCTGTACCTCGGGTCGATGAAGAAATCCCTGAAAATCTTCTCCATCGCTGCTAACCATGTCCCAACCTCCCACGGCTGCATATCTCGCCCCGAGAACCTGGGCGGTCCGTGCTTACAAAACTTAACCAGTTTGTCAGCGAAGTCCTGCTCCTCAGCCGGGGTCAAAGGCTGGGCCACGCCCTGAGCCCCGCTACTCAAAGATGGCGCCGTCGGCACAAGTGGTTCCACAGGTGGTGCCGGGGTCTCTGACACTGTCGGAGGCGGCGCCCCTCTCCGCGCCAGTAGCTGCTCAATCCGCTGCTCCTGCCGGCGGCTGCTCTCCGCCAATTGGGCTACCAAGGCCCTCAACTCAGCAATCTCAGAAGATCCAGCCTGTCCTCGCTCAACAGGGGGTGTAGGGACACCCCGGGTAGAAATCCGACGTCGGGGAGGCATCTGCCACAAGAACCACAGATCAGTAACGAAACCACACTCGACCCAATCTAGCGAAAGTCAAAGGCATCCTCCTATTTCTGTAACCTTATGTTGTCTGCAGCCAACATAACTGTCCCACAAAATAGGGTATGCCGATCCCTCTTCACTCACTGGAAGAGTCAAAACCAAATCACCGACTTTCGCAAAATGTCACGTCACTCACGCCCTATCATCCTGGGGTCTGCCAAAAGCCTAGGGTTTCCTAAGTCCCAACTGACCTATCCCTAAGCTCTGATACCAACTTAATCTGTCACGCCCCGGGTGTAAACCAGAACCCGGGCCGTCTACAGATCCGCCGTATACACGGAATTTCCCGTGTATACGAAGCGCTGGTAACCTGCTCAAATATAGATGATATAATAAAAGAGCATAAACAGAGCTAAACTACAACTAATACATCTCAGATAAAGCAGAAAAGTAAAGTGCAGAAATAAACTCTCAATAATACATATGTCTCTCCCAGCTCACTAATCAAATACAACCAGCTGGCCGGAGCCAGACCCAAAAGAAATGAAAAGTAGAGTATCTGAGAGTATCAGGGTACATCTAGTAACTGAACTGGTGCCTGGGTAGACCGCTATCTAGTCCGCGATCCACTTACCTCGGTCCGCTGAGGAGGGTCCCGCAACTGCCGCAGACGACTCTGCAAAACAAAGGGAAAGAGGAAAAGCAAAGCAGCGGGGAGTGAGAACTACTATAGAACAGTAGCCTCCTCCTAGTGGGTAAACCTCAACTCAAATGTGCCCACTAGGACTATAAGAGGCGGAAGAATAAAACAAGGTGGTAAGCTGTAAGTATGACTGCTGATGATGGATGAAGCTACCACTAAATGCCTCTAAAGTGCCAGCTAGGAATATAGCTAAATGTATGCATCAGAATGTAAATGCCTGCCTGTCTGGACCCAATCGATACACCAGTGAGAACTGGTACTGCCTGCCTTGCCTGCCTGCCAAATCGGGTATGCCAGTCTACGCATAACACCGATAGGGGATGAGAGTCCCGAGGACTCGAAGCCTGTAAAAACGCACACTCCGGAGTGGCACTCGAGGGGAGCGACCCACACGAGTAAAATGCCTGAGTAACAAGTACCATAGATCAGCAGGACTGGATCATGACTCTGATCAAAGTGGAAAACCCATCCACTAAAAGAAGCCCAAATCCTCTACCCCAATCTGATGCAATAACCACTGTCCGGTCAACCGCCAAAGATCCGCGGTTGCCGCAATGCCCTGCCCTCACAGCCTGCCTGTCCCAAAACCCACAACTGTCTGACTACACTATCCCAGCCCCTGCTCGAACCCGAGCGCACTATCCCCCAAATGTAGATAAAAGGAGAGAATAAAAGCATGGTTTCTCCTAAGTCAGTTCCAGCATGATAGTGTAGCAGAAAAAGGTGGCCTAACTAAATGTCCATACAAGCATGCAAAGTCCTTTATCATTATTAAACATGATTCAAGTATTCTAGCTCTCACAAAGTAGAGATATGCCGTTTAAATAAGCTTCCATTTTACTAAGTTGCCCCAAGTTTGTCTATGTAAGTATAAAGATCCCATCACGTATATGCCACATATCCAGTTTAGCAAAACTCTTCCTGTGGGGTTTAGGTGACTTATCATTTACCAGAATTAACCTTGATTAATATCTAGCCCTTTTTAAAGATGCAAAACGCTAACCATAAGTCCAATTTCCGTTTAGGATGCCGTATTCATTTAACCGGTTCATTTAGCAATGTAACATAGTAGCAACTCAAATAGGCCTAGTGGGGACATCACAAGTAGGAGGTTAAACAACGGTACCCACCTCGAGCGCTAAATCCAAGTCCTGACAGCGAAGTCCGCGCTCGATCCCCAAAATCTCCGCAATACTGCGTCACATGCTCCAAAGAATACATATACAATTAATATCCAAGCTTAATCCAAAATCTGTCCCCAAAAATCTGTTTAACAGTTCAGCCATTTTTACCTGCGAAACGTGCCCAAGAAATTCCCAGAAAAATACTACTGCGATCTACGCGACGATCCGGTCGAAACAAGTACCTGCACGTTTTCCCACGATTTTTCTATGCTGAGAACCAAAATCGACAAGAGGACCACCCCGAACAATACGTTCACCCAAAAACTGTGCTACAAAGTTCTGTAAAAAGGGGTTCTCACCTCCAGGGAAATTCCACAAAAATCCACGAAAATTCAGAGAGACTCCTTGCGATGCGTAGATGCAAATCCTCTTTTGAATCGCCTCAATCCGATGTCCGGTTGCGGAGATATCCCCAAAACAATACTGTGCTGTCCAAAATTCCACCCCAGAAAATGAGGTCACAAGATGACTCGAAAAACCCATGAAAACCTCGGAATGGGGAAAAACCAGTAGAAACAAGAAACGTAGCCCTACCTGTTACGAAGACGATGGCGCAAGAATCGCTGAAAAATACTGCCTGGGTAGCTCGGGAGAGCCAAAACACTGTCGCTGCGCCGAAGGAGAACCCAGGAATGCAACGTCGCGCCGCGCCGTAAAATCCAAATCTCGAAGTGCGTGCCACCACAAATCCTCAAACTTCACCAGGAGATGGAGAACTCGAAGGGGAGCAACTTTGCTGAAGACACCTTGGTGAGATAAGGCTCGGAAATGGTGGAAAAAGTAAGAAGAAGGGAGCTCGGGCTGCTTAAATAGGCCTCACTAAACAATTGCCAAAATACCATCTGGGTCCCAACTTTCGGGCGCCCGAAAGTTTCCGGGCGCGCACAGTGCGGCCCGGCACAAACTTTCGGGCACGCACAGTGCGGCCCGGCCCAGCTTGCCCCGCGGATGGGATCCCGCGATCCGTCCGACCCGCCTCAGATGCTGCCACGCGTCCCCAAAACAGGCGACAGCCGCCGCAACCACTCCTGCTGCGCCATGTGGCCACCTCCGTGAGTCGACACGCGTCCCCGACCAACAGTACCGCCGCGCCTGCCCGCACAGTCTGCGCCCGCTGCCCTCCTGCCCGCACAGTTGACCGCCCAATAGGAGCGCGCCACGTGTCCTGCCTCTGACTGCTGCACCCGGTGCACGAACCTCTATGCACCGAACCAACCAAATCCTGCCACGTGTCACGTCCGGTGCACCATGAACCGTGAGCCACTAAAATACTCCGCAGACCGTCTACCGTGAGCCAACCAATAAGAGAGTGCCACGTGTCCCCGCCTTGGTGCACGACCGCCGCGTGGACCGCCCGCCCGCGCGCCTGCCCGCGCCCTGCCCGCGACGCGCGCGCCTGCCCGCCGCCGCTGTGCCGCCTGCCCGAGGCTGCGCCGCCGCCCGCCGGCGCTGCCCGCCGCCGCCGCCGCCGCCGGCCGGCCGCCGGGAACATTGTTCCGGCGTGAACAGTAACCCGAGCCCGAAAAATCAAGTAAATAGTCCATCTGAAGCGTTTTCGCGCGCTGAATCCGAATTTGACGTCCGTTTCGCCAAATTCTCACTCTAAAAATTGCCGAATGCCCCCGGAAAGGTATTCTTAGTCCGAAATTCGCGCCGAGCCCAATCTTAATATCCGTTTCGCCCGAGAACACTTCCAGAGATCCGACGGGGCCAGCCGATCACCCACGTGATCCATCTAAGTCCGAAGTCCAACACTAGTGTCCAATCGTGCCCCAAACACTTCCAGCACACCGCGTAGGCCTCCAGTAGCCACCCCAATGCACTGCAACAGCTCTGCGGAGATCCAGGTCATCACAGATCTGCAGCCTTTGGGACTTTATTTGATCAAGTTGGTCTTGGTCCAATTTGCAACTTCCCTGAAACAACTGGGTATTGTCCACACTCAGTTCGAATGTTTTATCAGAATGCTGCAAGTCTAACTGATCATGATGACGGACGTCGAGAATTTCATACTTTGGTTAAAGGTATCAAAATCAAAGTCACTCCCCAACTGATTGGAGAGGTGCTCAGTATGAAAGCCAGAGCAGATGGACTTCATTACCTTAAAACTCAAAGCTTCAACGACAACTCCTGGAGAGTTGTAGTCAATGGAATTTGTCTTCCGGATACTTTGTCTACCGAAAATTCTGTATTCTCCAAAGAGCTTCGTACAGAGTATAAGTATATAAACTTCATTGTCTGTTACAACATTCTTCCCAACATGAATACGAAGGTTCTTCGATGGGACAGGATGTTATTCCTTTATCTTCTTGGAAACCCGGCCGCGTTGATGGGAGCAAACTTGAATATTCCTTATCTCATTTGGTCTAGGATGACGCGGTATGTCGAACACTCTCACCCCACAGAGAGATTACCTTATCCCATGATAATCATGCGCATCCTTAAAAAGTTTAAAGTCGATACAAGCGCGAGCTCATACATGTACAGTTTGGGCACCATTAATGAGACAACAATTGTAAAGTCTCTATCGACAAAGCAAGATGATCCTCCATCTCCTCCAATCCGACAAAGAGCTCGACCACAAGCAACTACTTCTACAGCCCCTGTTCCTCCATCACAGCAGGCACCTCCATCCACCTCTGATGATGATGCCTCTGTCAGCTCTATATTTAAAGAACAACAGCGACTCTCAAATGAGCAAGAACGGATGTCATAGGAATTCACTGAAATGAGAGGAGAAATTCAAGTAGTGAAAAAGGAGCTGGAAATCATCACTGCCTCTCAAATCACTTTGACCAAGTCCGTCTCTTCTATGAAAAAACTGATGAAGAAAATGTTTGCAAAAATGGGATGCACCACCTATGATGACTCCGACTCTCAGGAGTAAATTTTTGCTCTTTGCAGGATTTTCACTTTTCATGTTTGTTTATCTTTTTAACTCTCTTTTGTTTTGTAATTATTGGCTTTGTTTGTGACAAAAAGGGGGAGAGAGTTTAGAGAGAACTTGAACAATGACATGAACAATGATGATGTGAAAACTGTGTGAATGTGTGAACATTAAGGTAAGTATGACTTCAACTTCAACTTTGCTTTTATCTTGTGATTTGTGCATGTCCCTACTAACTATTCGACTAACTATTTGGGCATGTAATATGACAAACAAGTTGATGTTGGACTAACATTTTGTGACATTTGGTTTTTGAATGCTTAGAAGATATGTTGGTTTTGTCTATAATTCTCTTACATATCTGAATTCTCAAATGTCATGATGATCGTATAAACTCTATCTCTGTATTTGGTTTTGTATGTTTCAATTCTTGAGGTATCTAACGATTTCTTTTGTCAAGAATGATTTCTTTGTGCAGAGAGTACAGATGTCTAAGTCTAGAGTCTGTTTTAGGAGTTTATCTCATGTTTTTAATTTTTGGATCTCCATTGTAAATTTTTGTTGTATGGTGATAGCAACAAAAATATCTTTTTGAATTTTCTTTTGTGGATTTGTGTTTTGTCACGAAACCGCCAAAGGGGAGATTGTTACGGAATTTGAGTTGGCGTATTTCGTGAAAGTGTTAAGTCTTGAAGATTGAAGATGAAGAACTTTGGATCATATACCTCAATCTCAAGAAAGAAGAATTCAAAAGGATCAGGTATGTTTAACTAAAGTTTTTGGTGATCCGAATACTTCTTATAGTGTAGAAACACCTGGAAGAATGTTTAATTGCATAAACATCAAAAACTGGACATGGGACATGTTCAGGATCCGGATCGGGCTTGCAATCCGGATCCCGAAGGGTGTTTGTTCATACACTGGTTCAATCCGGATCGCAGCATCTCATGATCCGGATCCCGAACACTAGTTTTACCTTTTTGCTTGCACGATCCGGATCAGGATTTGCAATCCGGATCCCGAACGTGATGTTTGGTGAAACTGTATGAACGATCCGGATCGGGGACTTCGATCCGGATCCCGAACTAGCATTTTTCTGGAAACCGTCTTTCTTGCTACTGCAATCCGGATCGCCAATTCCAATCCGGATCGCCGTCGGTAAAATTTCCAGAAAAGGCTGTTTTTGATCCTTATCTTCTTCCAATGGTTTCTAACCTATAAATAGACCCTATATTCATTTTTAGGGCATCGGGACTTAATAGAAAAATATAGCCGAAAGAAAAAATCCACATATAGAGAAGAAAGGAAATCAATAGATTTATTCTATGTTTCTTCATCTATATTGATTGATTTGATTCTAGGTTTTCCATACTCAGATTTTGAGTAGAATCAAATCAATGAATACTTAGATGGTATTTCCGATCTATTTCTAATCTAAGTATTCGGCGGATCATCACCACCCAAAAACAACGATTTACCCCAAATCGGCGCGTGGACTCGCGTGGCCTTGTGGATTCAAGGTGCAACCGCTCTCGTGGATTCGGAGCGAGGTACGTTCGTGGATTCGAAGCGTGCTACTGGGTGAAGACCGTGGATTCGGTCGGACGTCGTGGACTCGACGTTGGACGCTGTGGATTCAGCGTTGGGCGCGGATCGTGGATTCGAGAAGCGTCGTGGAGCGAGCGGAGAAGATCTACTAGGAGCGTATGGTAAAAGGTTGAGTCGTCTGTGAGTACGTTATATCACCTTGTACGTGTGTTAATTCTAGTGGATTTCGCCGTGTTATCGGTCCCGTGGTTTTTTACTCCGGTTTGGAGTTTTTCCACGTAAAAATCTTGCGTGTTCTTTTTTATTTCCGCATTGGGTTTTATTGCGCAATGATTTTTTGAGTGTTTATTGTTTACACCTATTCACCCCCCTCTAGGTGTTTTTTCCCCTATTTAGATCCATATTAGTATAACCCAACACATAACAGGCATGGCAGGCATAGTAGGCATAGCAGGCATGGCAGGCATAGCAGGCATGGCCGGCATAGCAGGCATAGCAGGCATAGCAGGCATGGCAGGCATGGCAGCAGAGCAGGCATGGCAGGCATAGTAGGCATGGCAGGCATGGCAGGCATAGCAGGCATGGCAGGCATAGTAGGCATAGCAGGCATGGCAGGCATAGCAGGCATGGCTGGCATAGCAGGCATAGCAGGCAGTGCCAGTGATTACTGGTCTATCGATTGGGTCGATTGTGCACTTCATGTGCTAGTGGTTGCATACCACTCTTTGGTTCTCCCCTTTTGGGCATTTTAGATAGAGGCAGGATAGCTGTTGAGAGTCTCCAGCTTCCTTATTTCAGTCTTTACGGCTTTGGTAAGTTTTTGTCTCTTGAGGACTTAGTGGGCAGACCGTCGGGTCTGGCGGTGGTACTCACTGAGAACTCCCTTTTTGGTGTAGTTCTCACACCCTTTGGGGGTTTTCCCCCTCATTTTTTCTTCCTCTCCTTTGTTTTGCAGAGTCTTAGCGGGTGTTGCTGATTCTGCGGTGGTTGATCGAGGCGAGGGAGTCGCGAGCTAGATCCCTACCCATGTTTAGAGAGTAGCGGTACCCCTTCAGAGGAGAGCTTCAGTAGATTAGTTGTCTTATTTTTTTCTCTTTTGAGAGACTGATGTAGTGAGGATATGATATGTATTGAGAGCCTGTACACTGATGTATTTATTGGAGATATCTCCCTGTTGAGTCTCGACCTTTTGTATATGAGGATATTATATGACTATCATTTTGGGAGATGGACATTGTTGCTTTATTTCCAGTTGTACAGTAGTTGATTTTAGTTACAGCAGATTTTTATTTATAGCTATGATATCTGTTAGCTGTAGCACTTTTCTTGCAGGTAGGACACTTCGCCTATGCGAGGTTTGGCATAGGTGGCGGATCTGTTGGCGAGCCCGGGTCGCAGTTTCGACCCCGGGGCGTAACAAGTTGGGTCATTGTGCTCATTATAGCATTAGTGGGAACTCGAGCATCTGTCAAAAGGGAACAAGGTGAAACGAATCCAGAAGAAACGAGAAATGTTTCTAAATGTAATGACACGACTTTTCTAGTAATATTTTACCCTCCTGCTAATAGAGTATAAGTTAGAGGAAATTAAATTATCGGGCTCTTTAGAGTTGACTAACACACGGTGCGGGTATTTTTCGGTGATAGAGCTCGAAAAATGATGAACGGCGGTGCAATCGGATCTAAAATCCGACTTACGGATCTCCCGGAATGGGGTTTTGAAGGTCGCGGTAACCGTGGGGTGCATCGGAATCCGTGCAAAAGATCTGGCACGCTTTTCGAGAAATCTTGGAATTATCTTGAGAATAGATATTTATTGTGAAATAATAAATATCCGAATATTAGAGTTTTTCCTTTTTACGTACGTATAATAAAAGGAGAAAATAAAATAAATTAATTAAAAAAAGGGGATAATTAAACCCTGGTTACCGAAAGGAAAACCCTAGTTTAAAATATCGCCTCCTCAAACCCTTCCCTCTCGTGCGTACCGAAAACCAAAATAATAAAACCCTAGTTCGGAGAAGAGAAAAGAAAAGAGAATTCCAACCGGAGGAGAAAAGAAGGAAAGAAGGAGAAAACGGAGGGACCCGATCGCCCCGATTGACGTGCCGGACCGGAGAACGAGACTCCATAATCTACGGGGAGCGGATCCGGATCCCCAACGCCGCGAAGGAACAAGATCGATTCTTTAATCCCGATAGATAGAGGTTAGTGATCATTATCCCTTTTGTCGAATTAATCAGGGATTTTTCGTGTTCTTTTAAGGTCAACTTATTCGGTACATTGATCACGGGTTTTCGATTTTGGTTTTGATCGATATTTTGTTCGTATTCTTGATCGGGTTTAATCGGTGGTTTTAATCGGTCTTTTGATCGGGATTCTGATTGACGTTTTGGTTGTTCGTCAATCAACGGATTAGTCGTTAGATTTACCGCGGATTGTTCGGGGGTTTTTGTAGGTGTTTCGTTGGAGCATGGGGGGTTAACGAGAGACCGCCGCCGCCGTTACCATGTTCGCGGGGTCCTCGCCGGAGTCGCACGGGAGCGAAAACGGAGAAGAAACCGCGAAACGGGAGCGAAAATGGAGAAAAAAACGCGAAACGGGAATACTGTTCATCCCCGTACGGACTCCTCAGCCCCGCGGTCCACCGGCGGGTCGTGCACCCGGCGCACGGCCCCGCAGCGTGGAAGCACAGACCCGGCGCATGTGCCGTGCGCCCGCTGCATTGCCATGTTGCGCGGTGCACGCATCAGGCGTGCACCCGGCGGCCAGAGGGCGCAGACCCGGCGCACACCTTCGTGCGCCGGCCCGGCCCGCGAAGCGGGGTGCACGCTTCAGCGTGCACCTGGTGCGCGACGCCGCCGCCGAAAACGAAAGACCCGGTGCGCGCCAGCGCCGTGCGCGGCCCGGCCCGTTTCCGCGCGGTGCACGCTCCCTGTGTGCACCCGGCGTGTCACGCCCCCGGGGGTTTTTGAGTCATTTAAAGCGGAAAATTGCGTGTCTATTTTTTTTTTTTTAATAAGGTGATATAAACCTCAACCCCGGTGCGTGCCAGACCGCCACATACACAAATTCACTCTGTCCACGGACAGAGTCTCCTTTGTATATGCACGGCGTCTCATTTACAACATACAATTCATCACACATTAATCACCAACCAACAACCATACCGTAGACATTCATCACCAATTAAAGCAAGTTTATAAAGCGGCGTCAGTGTTTGGAAAGGATAAAACCCAGCGTTTGCAAAACCCGTGCCCACACGGCACTTCGTTTTGAGAAAATATTTTCGCAATCCTTTAATTTATCATGAAAACATGCCGCATAAAAGGAACGCCACTAAACGTAATTAAAACATAAGAATACACCTCATCCACAGAGCTAATTAATACATGTTCACAACTAAAGCCATCCACAAGCAAATTAAGTATTTATACGCAAAAGGAAATGAGATATAATCATAATAACCAAGTGTCCGACTACGGTCCTCACGACGCAGCCCCACCGTCACCCCGGCTGACGCACCTAGTAGCAGTACCTGTCACGGAGTGGGTAACGTCAGTGACAAACAAAGTAGATGTCTAATAGTATCAAGGAAGGAAAAACGAACCGAAAACACCGAGTACACCGTAACCTTTCGTTAAACCCCTGTGCATATTTTAAACTGGGCACCAACCCCAGATTATTTATTAATTAAGCTGGGCACCAACCCCAGAGTACCTGTCGGGGAGACTAAAGTCCCCCCTCGTGCACAAACACCTTTTGATGCTTTTAACCTCTTCACGGGGCTAGTGCGGCCCCTATAGCTGCCGTGAAGGGGTCCTCACGGCTCCCACCCCTTTGTGAGGCACACGGGTCAAAAAGACCACTTTTCCGGAAAAGTACACCATGCGGTGGCCCGATCCGCCGGTGTACGTGCAGCATCCGAAACCGGATTGCCAAGATTGGCGTGTGGTGAGCACCGCGACCGCAGCCGCTTAAATTGTTAGATAAAACATCATTAAGCGAAAGGTTAAACTGTCCATCTACTTTGTTAGGTAAATTTAAGAGTACTTTAATGGCGATAAATGCACTTACTGCACTTGTTGCCCTTATAGCAACCCTACCCACCTGGTTGGAGAGAAGACGGGTCACCCGAGCCCTCTGCACCCTCCCGCTGCGCACCTGGACCTATAAAAAGTCCGCACGGATACTAAGATCAGAATACATACTAACATATTGCAACAGAACTACCCCACTCTATTATGTACGAAGAGTCCGGCACCGTCCCGCTGTCCGGCGGGACACCCTTGCCTTGAGCGGCCGTCGCCGTCCGTCGGAGCCGCGCGCGGCGTGGCTCCGCGGACGGCGCCCGCATAGTGCCCCGCGCGGCGTCCGCGCGGTGCCCGCGCGGTGCCCGCGCGGCGCCCGCGCGGGTGCCCGCGCGGGGCCGCCCGTGCGGCACCCCGCGCGTCCGCCCGCGCGCCCCCGCGGGTGCCCGCGCGGCGCCCGCGCGGGGCCGCCCGCGCGGCACCCCGCGCGGGTGCCCGCGCGGCGCCCGCGCGGCCCGCCCGCGCGGGGCCGCCCGCGCGGCGCCCGCGCGGGGCCGCCCGCGCGGCGCCCGCGGGGCCGCCCGCGCGGGGCCGCCCGCGCGGGCCGCCCGCGCGGCACCCCCGCGGGCCGCCCGCGCGGCGCCCCGCGCGGCGCCCGCGCGGGGCCGCCCGCGCGGCGGCCACGCGGTGTCCGCGCGGCGCCCGCGCGGGTGCGACCGGCGCGGCGCCGTCGCCGCTTGCGGCGGCGTCCGGTCGTCCGCGATCGTTTCCCCCTCCCCGCGCGATGCCCTAGCGGCACCGCGCGTCTCCGCCGTCCGTTCCGTCCGTCTAGCACAATTACGACGACGGCGACGGTAACGGGGACGGCGGAGAAACTCAAGAAATTGACGAAAAGGCGACAGGAAAAATCCGGAAAAATTACTAAAAAATATTCTACTAACCGGAGATCGTCGGGAAGGTGTCCGGTCGTGTTTCTTGCCTTCGGGTCGGCGTTTGGGACGATCGGCTCCTTCTCTTTTCCTTCTCCTTTTCCTCACCGGTTGGGGTTTCGGTTCGCACGAAAGAGGAGGGTTTGAGGAGGCGGTATTTTAAAAATAGGGTTTCGTTCGGTAAACGGGGGAATAAATAGATCTCCCTATCTATTTATCCAATTTCACGCATACGCACCGTCAAAATCCTTTCGGATATTTTGACTCCGATTAATTAATTTATTAATTGATTAGTCCTTACCGATAACCCTATTACTTAATTATTTAATTAATATCCGCTTTATCTTACACGTGCGTAACTAGGAAAACCCAAAACATCCTGTTTCTATTTCTCAAATAAATATCTGACTTACGAGATAAAATCTTCACCCTTTTAAATCCTGGCCACCGATTATTTAATCACCTTCATTAAATAATCATGGGGGATAAATTCCCACTTGGATTTAAATCATCGGTTATTTAAATTTCCAATTTTCAAATCCCGGTCACCGATTATTTAATCCCCTTCATTAAATAATCTTGGAAAGATAAATTTCCAAATTTAAGTATCTGGATTTTATCTCTTATCCAATCCGCGAGATAAAATCCCCCCTTTTATTCGTACGTAGGAGGATTTAAATTTCCGTCACCGGATAATTGATTAATTAATTAATTAATTATCCCCTACGAGATAACCCACCTCATCTCTAACGGGTGCAAGATATTTTTGCACGGTTTCCGAAGCGTGACTAATTACCGCGTCGCTAAGGATCCCGTTCCGGGAGATCCCGACATCGGATTTCGAATCCGATCGCACCGTCGGTCATCGTTTTTCGCGCTCTATCGCAGAAAAATACACACACCTTGTCCCGGCCGACTTTTGAAAATTAAATAATTTTATTTCGCTTAAGGCTTAAGCGATTACATGTGAGTTCAAAAATACCCCTAAGGGTCGGGTCACTACACCACTCACACTTTATAAAAAGTTTCGTCCCGAAACTTAAGCTCAATCCTCACTAAACACCTCAGGAAAGCATTCCCTCATTTTCGACTCCAGTTCCCACGTCGCCTCGCGCTCGTCGTGGTTGCTCCACTGGACCTTCACATAGGGGATTGTTCGGTTGCGCAACTTCTTGTCCTCTCTTGCCAAAATCCGCACCGGCGTCTCCTCGACGCTCAAATCCTCTCGCAACTCGATGGTGGAGGCATCCAAGGCATGAGAGGGGTCTGCCAGGTATTTCCGGAGCATTGAAACATGGAAGACGTTGTGGACTCGTTCGAGGTTCGGTGGCAGGGCTAAGCGGTATGCCACCGGTCCTACGCGCTCCAGGATTTCGAACGGTCCCACGTACCTCGGACTTAGCTTTCCCTTTATGCCGAAACGCCGGTTTCCCTTGGAGGGTGAAACCCGGAGCAGCACATGCTCGCCCACCATAAACTCTAGGTCTCGGCGTCTGTTGTCCGCGTAACTCTTCTGCCTGCTCTGGGCGGTCAGTAACCTTTGCTTAATTAATCGCACCTTTGCTTCGGTCTCCTCCACCAAATCTGGGCCCAGAAACTTTCGCTCACCTAAGTCGTCCCAGCATATTGGAGACCGACAGCGGCGCCCGTACAGTGCCTCGTACGGCGCCATCTGAATACTGGCCTGGTAACTATTATTGTAGGCAAATTCCACCAGGGGCAAACACCGTGCCCACCCTTCGCCCAAGTCCAGAACGCATGCTCGAAGCATGTCCTCCACGATCTGTATCACCCGCTCTGATTGCCCATCGGTTTGCGGATGAAAAGCTGTGCTGAAGTGCAACTTGGTCCCCATCGCTTGTTGCAGGCTTCGCCAAAAGTTCGACACAAAACGTGTGTCTCTGTCCGACGTGATGGATGTCGGTACTCCGTGCAACCTTACTATTTCATCGATATATGTTTGTGCCAGTCGTTCCCGAGTCCACGTCGTGTGTATGGGCAAAAAGTGGGCCGATTTCGTCAATCGGTCCACGACCACCCATATCGCATCGTGTCCCTGTGGCGATCTCGGGAATCCGGTCACAAAATCCATGGTGATCATATCCCACTTCCACTCGGGCACCGGTAACGGTTGCAATTTTCCTGCCGGGCGCTGGTGCTCGGCCTTCACCTGTTGGCACACCAGGCAGTGTGCCACAAATCGCGTCACGTCTCCCTTCATTTTGGGCCACCAGAAGGTTTGCTTGACGTCCTTGTACATCTTCGTTCCCCCGGGATGCGCTGCATATGGGGCAGCATGCGCCTCCCGCAGAATCTCCTCCTTGAGCTCCGGTAGATCCGGCACGCAGATTCGTCCCCGAAATCGTATCGTGCCGTCGGAGTTCACCATGAAATCGCTCTCCTTGTCGGCGGTTATTCTACTCCGCACCAGCTGGAGCTGATTATCAGTCGATTGGCCTTCGAGAATCCTGTCCAGCAGAGTAGGTCTGACCACCAATGTCAGAAGCTGTGCGACTGTCCCTGCCGGTACTACCTCTAGTCTTAATCGCGAAAATTCCGCAATCAGACTATCCTGCCGTGTAATGGCGCTTACATCCGCCTCCACGGCCTGTCCTTTGCGACTCAGGGCGTCGGCCACCACGTTGGCCTTTCCCGGGTGATAGTGGATCGTTAGATCGTAATCCTTTAATAGCTCAAGCCACCGCCTTTGTCGCAGATTTAGCTCCCTTTGGGTGAAGAGGTACTTGAGACTCTTATGATCTGAGTACACATTGCAGTGTGCCCCATACAGGTAGTGTCTCCAAAGCTTGAGGACAAACACCACCGCTGCGAGTTCCAAATCGTGCACGGGGTAATTCCGCTCATACTCCTTGAGCTGCCTTGATGCATAGGCTATGACCTTTCCCCGTTGCATGAGTACTCCACCCAATCCATTTCGCGACGCATCGCAATATACTTCGTAATCCTCCCCTGGCTCTGGCAGGGCGAGAATCGGGGCTCGCGTCAACCTATCCTTAAGCTCCTCGAAGCTTCTCTGGCACTTATCCGTCCAGATGAACTTTTCCCCCTTTCTTGTCAGACGGGTTAGGGGGGTGGCTATCTTGGAGAAGCCCTCCACGAAGCGCCGGTAATACCCGGCCAATCCCAGGAAGCTTCGAATTTCCGTCACCGTGGTCGGTCGGGGCCAGTCTGTCACCGAATCTATCTTCTTCGGATCCACCGCGACTCCAGCCGCCGAGATTACATGCCCCAAGAAACCGACCTCTCGGAGCCAAAACTCACACTTTTTGAGTTTGGCGTAGAGTTTCCGTTCCCGAAGGGTCTGGAGGACTGTGCGCAGATGTTCTTCATGTTCCTCGTCCGTACGCGAGTAGATGAGGATATCGTCGATGAAGACAACCACGAACAAGTCTAGAAAGGGTTTGAATACCCTGTTCATCATATCCATGAACACTGCCGGGGCATTTGTGAGCCCGAACGGCATTACCGTAAACTCGTAATGGCCATAACGAGTACGGAAAGCCGTTTTGGGGATGTCCTCCCCCTTGACCCGGACCTGATGATAGCCCGACTGCAGGTCAATTTTTGAGAACACCGTCGCCCCCCGTAACTGGTCAAAAAGGTCGTCGATTCTTGGCAGGGGGTACTTATTCTTGATAGTGACCTTGTTTATCTCCCGGTAGTCGATGCACAACCGGAGACTTCCGTCCTTCTTTCTCACAAACAGGACGGGCGCGCCCCAAGGTGACGCGCTTGGTCTGATGAAACCTTTGTCCAAAAGGTCCTCCAACTGTGCCTTGAGTTCCTTCAGCTCCGCGAAGGCCATCCTGTACGGTGCCTTGGTGATGGGCTTGGTGCCGGGGAGCAGTTCAATTGGGAAGTCAACCTCTCGTTCCGGCGGCATTCCGGGAAACTCCGCCGGAAATACATCCGGGAATTCCCTTACCACGGGACCGCTGAGCCTGGTCTGGGGAGCGGCCCCGAGCTACATGACAGCCCATCGGGTTCCCGGTTGCAAGGCATAGGGCGGAGCCTATTTATTCCTTGCATGGCCCTTAATGGGCCCCGAATACACCGGGTTTTCCTAGGCTTCGAAACCCGCCCGCGCGCATTGGCCGGGGGAGGTTTCGCCTAATACTTAAGGGTCCTAGTGAGGGGGAGAGAGAGAGGAAGTCTAACGAGGGTAGCTGGCTAAGGTGCAATCGGCTCTCTAAAGAAAAAATAAAAACTGAACAGTAATCACCTGCCGTCACTAAGTCTGGGACGTCGCGTCCTCTGCTGCAGTATCCCGGGGAACCCGTCCGCAGCCCCTGGGCCAGCGTCGTACGGCGTGCTGGGGGAGGGGCCTAACGTCTGAGGAGTCCGAGGAGTCTGAGGAGTCTGAGGGTTCCCGGTTGTCGGGCGGGTCCCTTGGCTGAATGGGAGCCGCGGCACTGTCTGGTTCCTTCTGCGGTGGTGGCGTAGGGGCGGCGGCGGCGGGCCTCTGAGGGCAGACGTCAAGAGTGTGATCCGGCAACCCGCACCGGTTGCAGTAATGGTACCTCCAAGTACACTCCGCTACCGGGTGCGCACCCTGGCAGATCACGCACGGCCCCTGAGGTGGTTTCGCGTCCCTCGCTGGAGCCGGTTCTTCCTTCCGCGCCCCCTCCGGTGGTCCCCCTCCTCGATCTTCTTGGGCGGGGCCCCCTTGGGGAACGGGTGTAGCAGTCCTCTCTGTCCTCCTCGTTCGCGGTGCCGGAGGCCTGGTGACCCCCGGTTTCCAAGGGCAGTCGTAACGGTTATGGCCCGGCCTGCCACACCGATAGCAATGATCGCGCCTCCACGGGCAATCCGTCACCTGGTGTGCTCCCACACATATGGGGCAAGGCCTCCCGAGCGGTCTGGGTCCTGCTCTCGTCGCCCTCGCGAAGTCGCCCTCTGTCCTCGGGCGCTTGTGTGCCAGGCCCTGTCGCAAGGGGTCCTCCGTCGGACCCGGATAGGCAAACCTCTGTCGTGCGCGTGCCTCGGCCAGTACCTGCTCTGCTCGCAGGGCTAACATGACCGCCTCGTCGAACGTGGGGAACCCAGCTGGTGGTATTCCCCGATGGACGTCGTTCCTAGCGCCCCGCTGGGTGTGGTCAACACCCTCAAAATCTTGAATCAGTAGGCCCAGGCGCTCCGTAAGGGTTAACATTTGCCCCGCTATGTCACGCAGCTGATTTAGGAGTAAACGGTTGGCGGCAGCTGCGGAATCCATCCTGTCCGTCATGAAACAGTTAGTGCTCGGCGGCCGAACCCTGGTCGTTGACTGCTGTAGACGGAGAAACCAGGTTATCTCAAACGTTATCATCCTAGTACCTTGTCCTACATTTATACCTATATTTCGTTCCCATCTCCCCGTACTCTCACGTACTACGCACCTATACCTTGGTTATCTCATGTCCCATTTGCTTGTGGCACCTTGCACTGTGGATGTAAATCCCGTCTACTATGGTTGTGGTTGTATTTTCTCTGATACCATTTAATCTGTCACGCCCCCGGGGGTTTTTGAGTCATTTAAAGCGGAAAATTGCGTGTCTATTTTTTTTTTCTTAATAAGGTGATATAAATCTCAACCCCGGTGCGTGCCAGACCGCCACATACATAAATTCACTCTGTCCACGGACAGAGTCTCCTTTGTATATGCACGGCGTCTCATTTACAACATACAATTCATCACACATTAATCACCAACCAACAACCATACCGTAGACATTCATCACCAATTAAAGCAAGTTTATAAAGCGGCGTCAGTGTTTGGAAAGGATAAAACCCAGCGTTTGCAAAACCCGTGCCCACACGGCACTTCGTTTTGAGAAAACATTTTCGCAATCCTTTAATTTATCATGAAAACATGCCGCATAAAAGGAACGCCACTAAACGTAATTAAAACATAAGAATACACCTCATCCACAGAGCTAATTAATACATGTTCACAACTAAAGCCATCCACAAGCAAATTAAGTATTTATACGCAAAAGGAAATGAGATATAATCATAATAACCAAGTGTCCGACTACGGTCCTCACGACGCAGCCCCACCGTCACCCCGGCTGACGCACCTAGTAGCAGTACCTGTCACGGAGTGGGTAACGTCAGTGACAAACAAAGTAGATGTCTAATAGTATCAAGGAAGGAAAAACGAACCGAAAACACCGAGTATACCGTAACCTTTCGTTAAACCCCTGTGCATATTTTAAACTGGGCACCAACCCCAGATTATTTAATAATTAAGCTGGGCACCAACCCCAGAGTACCTGTCGGGGAGACTAAAGTCCCCCCTCGTGCGCAAACACCTTTTGATGCTTTTAACCTCTTCACGGGGCTAGTGCGGCCCCTATAGCTGCCGTGAAGGGGTCCTCACGGCTCCCACCCCTTTGTGAGGCACACGGGTCAAAAAGACCACTTTTCCGGAAAAGTACACCATGCGGTGGCCCGATCCGCCGGTGTACGTGCAGCATCCGAAACCGGATTGCCAAGATTGGCGTGTGGTGAGCACCGCGACCGCAGCCGCTTAAATTGTCAGATAAAACATCATTAAGCGAAAGGTTAAACTGTCCATCTACTTTGTTAGGTAAATTTAAGAGTACTTTAATGGCGATAAATGCACTTACTGCACTTGTTGCACTTATAGCAACCCTACCCACCTGGTTGGAGAGAAGACGGGTCACCCGAGCCCTCTGCACTCTCCCGCTGCGCACCTGGACCTATAAAAAGTCCGCACGGATACTAAGATCAGAATACATACTAACATATTGCAACAGAACTACCCCACTCTATTATGTACGAAGAGTCCGGCACCGTCCCGCTGTCCGGCGGGACACCCTTGCCTTGAGCGGCCGTCGCCGTCCGTCGGAGCCGCGCGCGGCGTGGCTCCGCGGACGGCGCCCGCATAGTGCCCCGCGCGGCGTCCGCGCGGTGCCCGTGCGGACACGGGCCCGCGCGGCCGCCGCCCGCGCGGCGCCCGCGCGGGTGCCGCGGGGCGCCGCGCGGGCCGCCCCGCGGCGCCGCGCGCGGGTGCCCGCGCGGCGCCCGCGCGGGCGCGCGGCGCCCGCGCGGGTGCGACCCGCGCGGCACCGTCGCGCGGGGCCGCCCGCGCGGCGCCCCGCGCGGGTGCCCGCGCGGTGCCCGCGCGGCACCCCGCGCGGGTGACCGCGCGGCGCCCGCGCGGCACCCCGCGCGGCGCCCCGCGGGGCGCCCGTGCGGGGGGCCGCCCGCGCGGGTGCGACCCGCGCGGCGCCGTCGCCGCTTGCGGCGGCGTCCGGTCGTCCGCGATCGTTTCCCCCTCCCCGCGCGATGCCCTAGCGGCACCGCGCGTCTCCGCCGTCCGTTCCGTCCGTCTAGCACAATTACGACGACGGCGACGGTAACGGGGACGGCGGAGAAACTCAAGAAATTGACGAAAAGGCGACAGGAAAAATCCGGAAACATTACTAAAAAAAATGTTCTACTAACCGGAGATCGTCGGGAAGGTGTCCGGTCGTGTTTCTTGCCTTCGGGTCGGCGTTTGGGACGATCGGCTCCTTCTCTTTTCCTTCTCCTTTTCCTCACCGGTTGGGGTTTCGGTACGCACGAAAGAGGAGGGTTTGAGGAGGCGGTATTTTAAAAATAGGGTTTCGTTCGGTAAACGGGGGAATAAATAGATCTCCCTATCTATTTATCCTATTTCACGCATACGCACCGTCAAAATCCTTTCGGATATTTTGACTCCGATTAATTAATTTATTAATTGATTAGTCCTTACCGATAACCCTATTACTTAATTATTTAATTAATATCCGCTTTATCTTACACGTGCGTAACTAGGAAAACCCAAAACATCCTGTTTCTATTTCTCAAATAAATATCTGACTTACGAGATAAAATCTTCACCCTTTTAAATCCTGGCCACCGATTATTTAATCACCTTCATTAAATAATCATGGGGGATAAATTCCCACTTGGATTTAAATCATCGGTTATTTAGATTTCCAATTTTCAAATCTCGGTCACCGATTATTTAATCCCCTTCATTAAATAATATTGGAAAGATAAATTTCCAAATTTAAGTATCTGGATTTTATCTCTTATCAAATCCGCGAGATAAATTCCCCCCTTTTATTCGTACGTAGGAGGATTTAAATTTCCGTCACCGGATAATTGATTAATTAATTAATTAATTATCCCCTACGAGATAACCCACCTCATCTCTAACGGGTGCAAGATATTTTTGCACGGTTTCCGAAGCGTGACTAATTACCGCGTCGCTAAGGATCCCGTTCCGGGAGATCCCGACATCGGATTTCGAATCCGATCGCACCGTCGGTCATCGTTTTTCGCGCTCTATCGCAGAAAAATACACACACCTTGTCCCGGCCGACTTTTGAAAATTAAATAATTTTATTTCGCTTAAGGCTTAAGCGATTACATGTGAGTTCAAAAATACCCCTAAGGGTCGGGTCACTACACGGCGCATGCCGCGTAGCCGCCCAATGCGCAGACCCGGTCCACGCCTGCTCCGTGCACCACCCGTCAGCCCAAAGTTTGGTTGCTCCGTTTTGGTCCATTTTTCCACCGTTTTGAGTGCCGTTTTCGCCGTTGGGATCACCATTTCCGCCGTTTTCTTGGCATGGCTACTTGGGATCTTTTAGGTCACCGTTTCGCCATGTCGGGTGCTAGTTTTGCCGACGCTCCGCGCCTTGACGAAATCGTCGGGGTCGCGCCGTCGGGTCTTTTTCTCATCATTTTTGCCGTCAGGGTCTTCTTGGTTTAACCATTGACGTCCTGAGTTGGCTACCAGTTGAGAATTGGGTTTTGTTGGATTTCTGTTAGCGGTTTTGGGTTCCGATGGAGTTCGCGATGAAATAGTCGCGGTCCGGTTGTTGTTAGCCTTTGATGTTACCGGTTTGATCTGAGTTTTCGGTTTTACTTGACGGTTTTGACTCGTTGGTTTTTGATTTACGTCGCGGTCCTCTAGGAGCAGTGATTCTAGGTTTTTGTTGGGTTGTGTTACAGTTGTCGGGACCCCTGATTTTGCTTGTTAGGGTAAGGTGTTAAATTGTGCTCTTAGATATTTTATTAGGCCGCGAGGAGTTCTGATTTGCTTAGGAGGGTCGCGGGCGCGGTCAGTTATCTTCATTCCAGGTGGGTACCCTTGCCATAAGTGCAACGAGTTCAGTAAGTGCACCATGTCATCATAAAAAGCTTATTAACCTGTCTAATAAAGTAGATGAATTGTTAAACCTTTCGCATGAATGTATTTTACTCTTCATTATTAATTGTGGCGACCGAGGTCGCGGTGCTTGATACACGCCGATTTGGCAACCCTGTTTTTGGATGTTGCACGTACACAGGCGGATTGGCCTCCGCATGGGTGTACTTTTTCGGAGAAGTGGTCTAAATGAGCCGTGTGCCCCACGTGTGTAGGGTGGGGACCTCTTCACGCCAGCTATAGGTGTCGCACTAACACCATGAAGGGGTTAAAAGTATCACGTGTGTAAAGTAGGTGTGCACGAGGGGAGATCGTCGACTCCCCGACAGGTACCATGTAATTAAATCAAGTAACATGGACTCATGATGAGGGAGAGCGAAAGGTTCCGGTGCATTTATTTTTGTTTTAAAGTTATTGCTAATTATTGAAACATCTACTTTATTTGTCACTGACTTACCCACTCCGTGACAGGTATGACTAGGTGTAGTAGTCGGGACGACGGTGAGGCAGCGATTAAAGAACACTAGCTGTATGAGGTTTACTCTGTTGTTTTTGCTTGGGTTATCTCATCTCCTTTTATCCAGTTTAAGTTCTCAATTGCTTGATTGTGGAATGTCGTGGATGTTGGATTGAGAGACTGTTTTTGTGATGTGATCTTTATAATGATTCTTAATGACTTATAGCTACGATATCTGTTAGCTGTAGCACTTTTCTTGCAGGTAGGACGCTTCGCTTATGCGAGGTTTGGCATAGGTGGCGGATCTGTTGGCGAGCCCAGGTCGCAGTTTCGATCCCGGGGCGTGACAGATTAGGTTGGTATCAGAGCCTAGGTTGTAGATCATGGTGGACTTAGAAACCCTAGGCTTATGGTTTGACCCTTGGTTGACTTCGTGAGAGTCGTGATTTATAGCGAGAGTCCTGATTGAGTTTTATACCTCTCCCAAGGGACGGGAAGAGTGATTGGCATGTTTATTCTCCTAAGTGATTATGTTGGCTGCAGACAACATAATGCTGTGGAACGGGTGACATGCTTTAGACTTTCGCTGAATTGGGTCAAGCGTTGTTGTGTGCTGTTTTGCTGTTTCGTCGTGGCGAGCTGTGTCTCCCCGATGCTGGGTTTTGACCCGTGTACTTCCTGCCATAGCAGTTGAGCTTGAGCGGTTGGTTTTGGGGCCGGATACTCGGATTGAGGTCAGAGAGTTCCGGACCCAGATGACAGGATCGTCTGAGGCCTATCAGCGGCAGAGTGCTTGGCGCCGGATGATGGAGGACAAATCGGCCGGCGGAGGCACTTCTGATTTCCTTTCCATGATGACGGTTTCGTGAGATGCCAGAGATCGGGTGGACCCCGATGGCAGCATCAGCATCTATATCGGAGTGGCGCAGCAGTAGCGTGGATTTGCTATCTGCGGAGGACCTTATTCGTCACCTCAGTGTGAGCAGAGACAGAGGTCGTGCTCCCTTTGTGTTTGGTCTAGATTTTTCCTTGCAGATTGAGCGACAACCGCCGGCATCGAACGGATGAATTTGTGCCGCCCGGTTGGAGGGCGCCACGGCAGTGGATGGAGTTGTTGCAAGCGTGATTTCATCATAGCAGCCGGAGTTAGAGCATGTTGCATTCCTGCATGGACTAGAGGCAGAATTATTACCACGTGCACTAGAGGTACAGGTGTCTGTTGTTGTTGTGCATATGGAGGAGACTTTTGGTCATGTCCAGTGCAGCTGAGACTGCGAGTTACCGGCAGACTTAATGGTAATTGTGGCAGTTCGGTATCTTGACCGTGTGCTTGAGAGTGATTGGCACAACGCAACAGAATGTTTTGGCTGAGGAGTGAGAGGACGTCGATTTTCTGCGAGGCAGACGAGAGGAGGTTTGGTTGTTAAGACTGTTAGAGCACACAGGCTTTAGCGACAGTGTGAGAGGTGCTTTTTGGCGGCACCGGGATTCAAGGATATCTCTGTTGCCCACGAGATCCCGGGTGTGATTTCACCTGAGCTGTTGACGATGCCGCCGGTTAGGGAGATAGAGATTGCGTTTGACGTGGTTCGGGGAACCGCGCCACCCTTGATAGCACCTCATTGGTTATCGCCTGTAGAGCTGAGAGAGCTGAGGGCGCAATTACAGGATCTGATGGATCGAGGGGTCTGTTTGACCTGATGCCACGCCGTTGGTACACGGTGGTGATGCAACGTCGTTGATGCACGACTGTGAGGGTCCTTTTATGGTTCGAGTGTAGACAGGTCCGGGTGGTATCTAGGACATTTTGATGGAGCTATATGCAGGCAGTTATTGTATGATGCGAGTACCTACTCAGAATCAGATAGCCGAGGATCGTGTCTAGATGGCGTTCAGGACACGGTAGGGCATCTCGAGCTCACAGTGAGGCCAAGTGGATTTATTAATGCCCTGCCACTTTTATGATTTGAGGAATTGTGCTCCAGCTATACTTGATTGGATTGGTAACAAGATTCTCCAGGGATAATTTGATTTACTCCCAGAGCGATGTGGAGCACGAGGAGCACTTGTGGATGTGCTACCATGCCCGTGTGGATGAAGTGGTATGCCAAGTTATTGAGGTACAAGTTGTAGCTCCAGAAGCATACCTTCGTGGGTCACTTTGTTCGAGCCGTAGGAGCGGCGGTGGAAATCCGGCCACTATGGATACTAATTGGAGATTGGTTTAGACCAATATTTATTCTTGAGGTGAGGAACTTCTGGGACTTGATAGTGCTAGGAGAGCACGGCTAATGGATAAAGAAACTGATACCAGCGCCGAGACTAGTATTACCAGTGTTGGGAGAAGGATCTGCGAGTTTTAGTGACTGTGGAGTTTGATGATTCCACAGCTGGCGCTGTGTGGACTGTTGAGGCAAACAGGGCTTGTGGGGGTGTCCCTGGGGGTTCCTTTGGATGATAGACCGCGGTTGAGTAGTTTACTCGGATGGCCAAGAGTCGGGAGTGACCGAGTGAGGACCCCTCCTAGTTAGGGCTCTTCTCCTTATTGGATAATCGTGTGGGTGTGCTTCGGGTTGCCTTGGTTGAGTTGACACAGGTTGTGGGTTGGTGCGTGTTGCACTGGCGGTTATTTTGTTTCCCCCAGCTTTTTGATGGAGCCCCTATGGGGTTTCGTGTCTCAGCTCAGGAGTGTTTTGCATTTGGATCCCTCGCCCGTGATTGAGTCGTTCCATTTTGAGAGCTGGAGATGATGATGATGATGAGTACATATCCTTGGTGTTTGTGACTCCTGGTGGAATTGAGCTAGTTTCGAGGGAAAAACTTTCTTTAGTGGGGGAGGATGTGAGGACCTGGATCCCCACGACGAGATTACTGGTTAATCAGCAGCTCCTGGAGGCCCATGTGGCGTGTCGGTGGCGTTTGTACACCAATTGGACACTAGTGATGGACTCGGTGTGTTAAATGGATCGCGAGAGTAGTCAGATGACCCCGTCGAATGCTTAGAAGTGGTTTTGCGCGCAATGGATATTAAAATTGGGCTCAGCGCGAAGTTTGGATTAAGGATCACCTCTCCGGATGCCTTCAGCAATTTTTAGAGTTGGAATTTGGCAAAACGGACATCGAATTTGGATTCAGCGCGCGAAATCGTTGAGAATGGACTATTTATTTGCTTTTTTCGGAGCCCGGTTGACACGAGCATTTTTCGAGGCGTGCGCGGATCTCGAGGCGATACGGCATGGATCCCGAGGTGCTTGCGCGAAGGGCGGGGTGTGGCGCGCGGCTCGAGGCGCAGCAGGCGTGCTGGGGAAGCGCGCCTTTCGCACGGGTCAGCGCGGGGGCCGCCACGTGGCGGGCCCCCACTGGCACCCGCGCGGATGCGGGGACGCATGCCCGTGTGGCGTGCGGCATGTCCCGCGCCTGTGGGTGGCGCGGTGTAACGCGCCCGTGTGGCGCGCGGACTACGTTGCCCGCGTGGCGCGCAGGGATGCGCGCCGCGTGGCGGCGGGGGCGCGCGCCCCTGCGTGTGGACCGCCGGGTGGAGGGCCCCCATTGGGTGGCTCCGTGGACCCGGTGCATGAGCCACCCCTCCTTCTTTTTCTTCTTCTTCTTCTCTTCTTCTTCTTCCTTCTCCACCCCGCACACCATTTCTCCTCTTCTTTTCCTTTCTTCTCCAACCGAGCGCGAGAGAGAGTGAGGGAGGGGACTTTGTGGGGTGCGGCGGTGTGCCGTGGACCTCGCGAAGCGCGCGAGGTGTTCCAAGAGACGGTTCGACGGCGTGACGTGGTCGAGGTAGGTCCCGTTTGTTATTTTTGCGGTATTTTTGGCACAGTCTTGAATTTCCTTTTGGATTTCGGATTTGACCCCACGCCCTCATGCGTGTTAGGGACGATGTTTTACTGTGCCGTTTTACTGCGTGGGCTATTGCTGGTGTTTTGGACGGGCCTCGTTTTGCGTGCAGATTCGAGGTACGTGCACCGTTTTGCGTGCAGGTCATGTTGGCGCGCATCGTTTTGCGTGCGGGTTTTAATGGTGTACATCGTTTTGCGTGCAGGTTTGGTGGTCGTGCATCGTTATGCACGAGAACTCATGAGTGTGCACCGTTTTGCGTGCAACTTGGTGTACGAGACTCGGATTGAGGCGTGCCTTTACACTCTTTGGATCTATGCGTCGCAAGGATTACCGTCGTGTTTTTCGGGGAATTTTCTGAGATTCGCCCGAAGGTATACTTTTTCCCCTTTTCTGTGCGGTGTATTACAGTTGTGTTTGTTGTGGACTTTCGCGCTCACCGCGTTGTGGAATTTGTAACTCGGCCTCCGTGTCACGCCCCGGGGTCGAAACTGCGACCCGGGCTCGCCAACAGATCCGCCGTCTGTGCGGAAACTGCCGCACAGACGAAGCGTCTACCCTGTATAAGATCTATAGCTAAACATATATCAGAGCTGAAAAAAAAACTAATAGCTACAGAATGTAAAACACTGAACATCTGAACGAAACAAATCCTCAATACAAGTCTCTCAAAAAAAGAAAATAAAAGTAAATACAATCTCACAGATCTCTCAGAATGTCCAGTACAAAAGTGGAAACATAAAATATACCGGGTACATCTACCTCTGACTCTCAATGCTGGTAAGGAACTACTCGGCCACGTCCTCACCTCGATCAGCTGTCTCCGCGCGTGCTGTCATGCCCCGGGGGTTTTTAGGTCAAGATAAGCGGAAATGTGCGTGTATAAATTTTTTTCTTAATAAATAAGCATCAGCCTCGCCCCCGGTGCGTGTCAGACCACCACATACACAAATTCACTCTGCCAACGGATAGAGCCTCCTTTGTATATGCACGGCGTCCCGTTTACAATGCCAACCATCAACCATGCAGTAGTCATCAACCATAAAGCAGAAAAAATATATTTAACTACGGTTTTAAAAACGGTGTCCACCCGACACCCTATTTTCAAAATAATTAAACATTCAATCGTTGAAGCGGCAACACCATTTGGAAAGGATAAAACCAGAGGTTATAAAATCTGTGCCCACACGGCACTCCGCTTTGAAAAGACGTTTTCGCAATCGTTTGGTTTTTATCAAAACATGCCGCACATAAAAACACCACAAATGTAGCTAAACTATAAAAGTACATCCAATCCATAGTGCCGACCATTTAATTATCTACAATTAACATGAACCACACGAGCAAATTAAACTAACAGTAGCGTAAAGGAAATGAGATAAAGCCAAGAGATCACGAGTAGTAAGCCTCCTACGACTACGATCCTCGCGACGCAGTCTCACCGCCATCCCGGCTAACGCACCTAGTCAAACCTGTCACGGAGTGGGTAAAGTCAGTGACAAACAAAGTAGATGTCTTAATAATAACATGAATTAAAGAACAAACCAATTTCACCGGAACCTTTCGCTGAAACCCTGTGCAAAAATAAGCTGGGCACCAACCCCAGAGTACCTGTCGGAGAGACGGAAGTCCCCCCTCGTGCACAACCCCATTGATGTTTTTAACCCCTTCACGGAGCTAGTGCGGCCACCTTAGCTGTCGTGAAGAGGTCCTCACGGCTCCCACTCCTTTGTGAGGCACACGGGTCAAAAAGACCACTTCTCCGGAAAAGTACACCCATGCGGAGGCCAATCCGCCTGTGTACGTGCAGCATCCTGCCCCAAAATTCGCCGGTGTCGGCGTGTATAGAGCCCCGCGACCGCAGTCGCCACAATTATTATGTTAGAATAACCAGAAACATTTATGCGAAAGATTTAACAGTCCATCTACTTTGTTAGACAATTTAACGAGTCTTTTATGATGATAGATGGCCTTACTGCACTTGTTGCACTTATAGCAAGGGTACCCACCTAGTTGAGGAGAAATCGGAACACTTGAATCTTTTGCACACTCTTGCCGCGCACCTGGACCTAAGAAGAGTCCACATGGGTAAACTATAGTCAAAATCATGTACTAACATCACAAACGAAGGTCCAGTTTTACCTACCTTGACGGAAAAACCCAAAACCATCCGATTCACCAAAAACCGGATCCCCGCGCTGCCGTCGCCGCCCGCCGGAGCCCCGCGCGGCGCGAAACCGCGCGGCGCGTCTCCGCGGGCGGCGCCCGCGTGGGTCTGGCCCACGCGGCGCGGCGCCCCGCGCGGCGCCCGCGCGGGCGTAGGCCCGCGCGGCGACCGCGCGGCGCCCGCGCGCGCCCGCGCGGGTGTAGGCCCGCGCGGTGGCCGCCCCGCGCGGCGCCCGCGCGGGCGTAGGCCCGCGCGGCGACCGCGCGGCGCCCGCGCGCGCCCGCGTGGGTGCAGGCCCGCGCGGTGGCCGCGAGGCGCCCGCGCGGCGCCCGCGTGGGTGCGGGCCGGCGCGGGTGCTGCCCGCGCGGCGCCCGCGCGGGTGTTGCCCGCGCGGCGGCCGCGCGGCGCTCGCGCGGGTACGGCCCGCGCGGCTTCCGCAGTAGCCGCCCGCGGCGGCGTCCTTCCGCGCGATGCCCTAGCGGCATCGCGCGTCTCCGTCGTCCGCTCTGTGCCCTAGCTCGCTCGACGACGGTGGCGGCGACGGAGACGACGGAGAAGCCCGAAAACCCAACGAGAAAAATAAAGGAAAATCCCGAAAAATCACAACGAGGATTTACTAACCAGATTAATCGACGGGAGAAGTCGCCCGATCGCGTTCTTGCCTCCGGTTCGTTGTTCGGGATGATCGGACTCTTTCTCTCTTTCCTCTTCCTTTCTTTCGACTAGGGGTCCGTCCTTTTCTTTCTTTCTCTCTCTCGTTTCTTTTTCTCCTCACCGACTAGGGTTTTTCTATTTCCTTCCGATAACCGGGATTATATATATATAACCCTTTATTATTTATTTATTTTCTATTTTATTTATTTATTTTCCTTTCAACACGTACGTAAAGAAAAAACCATTTTTCCGTCACCGGATAATTAATTAATTAATTAATTATCCCCTACGAGATAAATCCAAAAACATGCCGGATATTTTACACTGATTACGATGCACGCCCTAAGTCACCGCGATCTTCGAAGTCCCCTTCCGGGAGATCCGTGCATCGGATTTCCGATCCGATCGCACCTTCGGTCTTTATTTTTCGAGCCCTTTGCCAGAAAAATACCCGTATCACGCACCGACCGAGTTTCAAACACTAAATAATTTTATTTCACTTAAGGGCTTAATTAATTAACATGTGAGTCACAATTACACGTAAGAGCCGAATCACTACACTACTCACACTTTATAAAAAGTTTCGTCCCCGAAACTTAAGTACAAACCTCGCTAAACAATTCGGGAAAGCATTCCCTCATTTTCGATTCCAGTTCCCATGTCGCCTCACGCTCTTCGTGGTTGGTCCATTGGACCTTCACATAGGAAATAGTTCGATTACGCAACTTCTTGTCCTCTCTTGCCAAAATCCGCACCGGCGTCTCCTCGATGCTCAAATCCTCGCGCAACTCGATGGTGGAAGCATCCAAGGCATGAGAGGAGTCAGCGAGGTACTTCCGGAGCATTGAGACGTGGAACACGTTGTGGACCCGTTCGAGGTTTGGCGGTAAGGCTAACCGGTACGCTACCGGACCTACGCGTTCTAGGATCTCGAACGGTCCCACGTACCTCGGAGTTAACTTTCCTTTTAAGCCGAAACGTCGGTTCCCCTTGGAGGGCGAAACTCGGAGTAACACATGCTCACCTACCATGAACTCTAAGTCTCGTCGTCTATTGTCCGTGTAGCTTTTGTATCTGCTCTGGGCGGTCAGTAGTTTTTGTCTAATCAATCGTACCTTTGCCTCGGTCTCCTCCACCAAATCTGGGCCCAGAAACTTACGCTCACCCAAGTCGTCCCAGCATATCGGAGACCGACAGCGGCGCCCGTACAGGGCCTCGTATTGTGCCATCTGGATGCTGGCCTGATAGCTATTATTGTAGGCAAATTCCACTAGGGGTAAACACCGTGACCACCCTTCGCCCAAGTCCAATACGCACGCTCGAAGCATGTCCTCCACAATTTGTATCACCCGCTCTGATTGTCCGTCGGGCTGCGGGTGAAAAGCCGTACTGAAATGCAACTTGGTCCCCATTGCCCGTTGCAGGCTCTGCCAAAAGTTCGACACAAATCGCGTGTCTCTGTCCGACGTGATAGACGCCGGTACTCCATGCAACCTTACTATCTCATTGATGTATGTTTGCGCCAGTCGTTCCCGAGTCCACGTCGTGTGTATAGGTAGAAAGTGGGCCGATTTCGTCAAACGATCCACAATGACCCATATCGCATCGTGTCCCTGTGGCGATCTCGGGAAACCGGTCACAAAATCCATGGTAATCATTTCCCACTTCCACTCGGGCACCGGTAATGGTTGCAACTTCTGTGATGATCCAAACTCCCGCAGGAACTGTGCAACATTAAACAGTGACCGTAGGTAGCTTATACGGGAAACCGAGCTTGTAGAATCAAAATTGGACATTAAAAATAGACTTGGCGCGGAAATCAGGGCAAACGGGAATTTCCGGGAGCTTTCGGCAAAATTTCGGATGAGAATTTGGCAAAACGGACATCGTATTTGGACTCAGCGCGCGAAAACGGTCGAAACGGTATATTTACTTTAATTTTTCTGCATCTGGGTACTGTTCACGCCGGAACAGTAACTCCGGCCGCCGGAATTACTGTTCCGGCGACCGGCGAGCGGCGGCGGGCGGCGGCGCACGGCGGCGGGCAGCGGCGCAGCGGTGGAGCGCGGGGGAGCGCGGCGCGGGCAGCGCGGGCAGGCGCGGGCAGGCGCGGGCAGGCTCGGGTGCGCGGTCCATGGGTTGGGCGTGCATCGGGTGCACGGAATTCCTGGTCTGCCACGTGGCAGCATCCCATTGGTGGGCCGGCTTCTTGAAGCATGTGGGCAGCTGACACGTGGCGCACCCGGATTGGCCCGACAACTTCCGGAAGACCCGGAGCGCGGACCGGCCACGTGCACCACGTGGCCACGTGGCGAAATCTGAGTGGTCCTGCACAGGCTGTTCCCTGTTATGTGGACACGTGGCGCACCCTGGTTGGCCAATTTTGGTGTTTCCTGTTCGGAATCTGGATCCCGTGTGGGAATATTCCCTTTGGCCCATTATATAAGAGGTCCCCCACCCCCCTCTCTTTCCACCTCGGGTTGCGGGCCATAGAGAGAGAACCAGAGAAAGTGTCCTCTACGAAAAATTTTCCTCTCTCTCTCCTCTCTCTCTCTCTCTAAAAACTCAGAATTTTGGGAGTTGCAGATAGTGAGTTATCTGCGACGCGGCGCACTGCGACAATTTTCTTTTTAGGCCCATTTCCCGTCGCAGTTCCGTCGAAAATTCACTGCGGGCTAACCGGGTGGAATTTTTGGACGATTTTTGCGGCAGCGCGACCGTAAGAGGTAGGGCTTCGATTTCTGTGTTGATCATTTTGCTCCATTTCATACTTTTGGCATGATTCCTGAGTCCTCTTTGACCCCCCTTTTTACTGTGATGGTTTTTGGACAGCACCGACTTCTCTGATTTTTATCTTGGCGTAGGAGCGTCAGATCGAGGCTTTCAAAGAGTCGATTTTGATCTACTCTTCGCGAGGAACGCAACCGTGATTTTTTTGGGATTTTAGGAGCTCATTTTAGAGGTGAAAAACTCCTCTTTTCCCGTGCTGTCTGAAAAACAGCAAATATTGTACTTTTTGGGAGTTATATTGAACAGCTGTGCGCTGATTTGCAGGATTGAGGACTGTGGACTACCAGGAG
Source organism: Tillandsia fasciculata (assembly GCA_029168755.2). NCBI lineage: Eukaryota > Viridiplantae > Streptophyta > Magnoliopsida > Poales > Bromeliaceae > Tillandsia > Tillandsia fasciculata. The sequence goes on from JAQOTM010000741.1 coordinate 64,919, forward strand.
ACTACCTGGGGTGTTTTTGAGCTACTCGAGGTGGGCGGTTGTTGCTTACCTCATTTTTGACAAGCTCACTGGGATTACTAGAAATCCCCTAAATAATGTGACAACTGATGAGAACCATTGGGACAAACTAACAGGACAAACTAACAGGACAAACTAACAGGATAATTGATGAGAACCATTGGGACATACTAATATGACAATTAATGAGAACTATTGGGACAAACTAATATGACAATTAATGAGAACTATTGGGACGAACTAATATGACAATTGATGAGAACTATTGGGACGAACTAATGTGACAATTGATGAGAACCGCTGGGACGAACTCTTCTAAAATTTAATATGACCCCACAGATTTTATGATGACTTATATCGGGACACTGTGATTGGAACAAAGGCTATAATTTCGCATGCAAATAATTTTTTTCAGTAAATCAATCTTCTTTTAATATTTGACACCTTTTTACAACTTTTGAAAAGTACGATTGCATGCTGGGTTGGACATCTAGTTAGCCCTATTTATTGCTACACTATCATATTGGGGTTTGAACATGTTTCATTGTTGTCCTTTGCATCCAGATGCTTGTTGCTCAAGTATGAGCAGGGTTTGGGATAGTGTAGTCGAGATTGCATTAGATTGTGGGTTTGTGGGGTATTGCGGTGACCGCGGACGGTAGGCGGTCGACCAGATGTTTGTCCTTGCATCAGATAGGGGTTGAGTCTGGTTTATTTTTGCATTAGCTGGGGATTGGGTTTCCTCTAGTGGATGATGTTTCCCACTTATTGAGTACTATTGCATCTGATTGGGTATCAAGCTTCTTTATTGGATGGTTTTTTTCCACTTTGATCATAGTCATGATCCAGTCCTGCTTTTGAGACTTATCATACCGGCGCGGTTGTTGCCCGGTGATACTTTACTCGTGTGGGTCGCTCCCCTCGAGTTCCACTCTAGAGGCTGGGGCCAGACAGTTATTGACAGTTTTGCTATCACGTCGGCGCGGATTTTTGCCCGATGGTGAGAGCGGAGCAGGCAGTACCGATCGTGGATCAGATAACGGATTGGGTTATTTTGGACAGTTTCTGTTTACTGATGCATGCATACAGTTTTTATAGCCAGTACCGCAGTAGAGGCATAGTAGTGGTAGTTTTACTGTTTCAGTACCTTACTTATCTTACCACTTCCCCTTTTTCCCTTTTGCCTCTAGTAGTCCTAGTGGGTGCGTCAGAGTTGAGGTTTTACCCACTAGGGGAGGCTACTGGTTTATCTGGTAGTTCTCACCCCCATTGTTATTTTCTGTTTCTTTCTTCTCCTTTATTTTGCAGAGTCATCTGCGGGAGCTGCTAGGCCATCGGCAGCTGATCGAGGTAAGGGGATCGCTGAATAGATAGATCTCCTGTGAGGCTGAGAGCTATTAGACAGATATTGTACCCTCCACTCAGACTGTGATATTCTCCTTTCATTTTGGGGTCTGGCGTTAGCCAGCTGGTTGTACTATTTTGGTGAGCTGGGAGATTATTGTACTTATTACAGTTTTATTTGTAGTCCCAGTCTGAGATACTATGAGGTTCTTCTATTTCAGCTCTGTATTATGCTCTTTTATTGTTAGATTATATCTGAGCAGGTTACCAGCGCTTCGTGTACGCGGAAAATTCCGTGTGCACGGCGGATCTGTAGACGAGCCCGGGTTCCGGGGCGTGACAGATTAAGTTGGTATCAGAGCTTAGGGATAGGTCAGTTGGGACTTAGGAAACCCTAGGCTTTTGGCAGACCCTAGGATGATAGGGCGTGAGAGACGAAACTCTTTGCGAAAGTCGCCGATTTATTGTTTGACTCTTCCAGTAAAAGAAGAGGGACCGACATACCCAATTTCTGGTGAATAGTTATGTTGGCTGCAGACAACATAAAGTCACAGAAATCGGGGATGTCTTTGACTTTCGCTAGATTGGGTCGTGTGGGGTTATGTTACTGAGTGTGGATTCTTGTGGTAGGATGCCTCCGCGACGTAGAATGTTGACGCGTTCGCAGCCTTCTTCCTCTGAGCCCGAGCCGGAGGAGTCCGAGCAGGGCCAGCAGAGTGAGGTGCAGGATCTTCAGGCTCTGATGGCCCAGATGTCAGAGGCCGTGCGGCGTCAGGAGGAGGCCATAGGTCGGCTGACGCAGATGTTAGAACAGAGGGCGCAGCCTGTTGTTGCACCCCCAGAAAGTTCTCCCGTACTACCCTCCCCTGCTGTGGCTTGCCCAGTTGGACCGGTGACCACGGCATCCCCTGTTGCTCAGGGAGCAATCCGGCCATTGACTCCTGCGGAGGAGCAGGAGATTGCTGACAAACTTACTCAGTTCTGTAAGCGGGGACCGCCCAGGTTTTCAGGGCGGAATACTCAGCCGTGGGAGATCGGGACTTGGCTGTCGGCAATGGAGAAGTTATTTCGAGACTTCTTCATTGACCAGAAGTACAGGGTACACATGGCTGTACACTGCTTAGACGGGGACGCTGATGCATGGTGGCGTCGAGTAGAGCCCCTGGAGTTTCAGATCACTCGACAGCTACCCTGGGCAGAGTTTAAAAGGATGATTCTGGATACGTACTTTTCCACAAGTGTGAAGAAAAAGCTAGAAGATGATTTGAAGAATCTTCAGCAAGGCGACCGGACAGCATTGGACTATTTTCAGGAGTTCACGCGGTTGCTCAACTGCGTACCCTATGTCGCCAGGGACGGACCGCACCAGGTGGAGCTCTTTGAGTCGGGCCTGCGCCCAGAAACCTATACTTTGGTGCACGCTCAGCGGCTGCAGACCTTGGAGGAGGCAGCAGAGCATGCACAGTGGGTTGAAAGGGGAGACCACGTCATTACCAGACGTGGGGGCTTGGTCGCTCAGAGTTCTGACAAAAAGCGTCCAGCACAGCACGACGGGGGACATGCCAGTTCCTGGAGGCCGCCCCGACCGCCTCAGTTCACGGGCCGTGGACGTTCGGAGCAGCGAGGGCCTGGTGGATCCCAGAGACCCCCGCAACATCAGCAGCAGCAGTCGGGACAGCCACGGCTTCGCGATAGAGACAGATGTATATTCTGTGGAGGACCTCATTTGTCACACACCTGTGATCAGAGGTGGGGTCGTTGTTATAAATGTGGACAGTCAGGCCATGTTCGAGCTTCATGCCCCTTCTCGACCCCAGCAGCACCTTCTTCAGTTTCGGCTCCCTTCGTATCTCAGCAGCGGTCGTCAGCTCAGCGGCTTTATGCTCCAGCGAGCGGATCACCATCTTTTTACCCTGCTGATCACCGGCCACCGGTTCAGAGCGATCGGGTTTATGCTGCTCAGGTGGAGGACTTTGCAGCAGCCGACCATGTGGTGGCAGGTATTATTATTATTATTTTGCTTTTTGACATTAGATTTTGCATTGTATTGCACTTGAGCATGCTAGATATGCGTTAGGAGTGCATTTACTTCATTGCATGGGTTAGGGGTAGGACGGTCACCTTATGCACGGGAGGTACGTATTCCCGATCTTTTAGCGCATGGAGGTGTGTCGTTGGTCCTGACCGGTGCAGATGAGTCCTGGACTGTGCCAGTAGACCTAATGGTCATGACTCAGCTGCGGGACTTGATCATGGTACATAGATAAACTGGCTGGCTCAGTATCCCTTTTCGCGACGGTTGATTGTGCTGCGAGGACGATCTTTTGGGGAGCCAGGCTAGGAGAGGTCTGTGTGCCGGGGTTGCCGCAGGACTTTCTTTGCCTCTGTAGTTTTGACTTCGCTAGCGAGGCGAATGTTTCGCTTTGGGTGCGGAACTGTTTTTGGCTAGCATAGTTTGGGACCTACGGGGCGCCGGTGCTTTTTGAGATGTAGGAAGTAGGTTCACTTCAGCATTGTGAGGGATTACCGGGAATTAGATAAAGTGATCATTTGGGAGATTTTATTAGGAACCTCAGGAGTACAGAGGTACTCGGATCGAGCATCTGTGCACGTGGACATGAGGATTGGATTACCAGGTGCCCTGGGAGGAGCGGATGCATTTGCTGGTGTAGACTACTTAGTCACTTGAGCGGTTAGTCCAGCTGTACTTAAATGAGGTGGTGCGGTTATCTAAGTGCCCGCCTCTATTTTGTATCCGTTAGAGACCCGAGATTTGAGCCTTGGGGACTCAACTCAGGCTTAGTACGGCTTTTCCTCCGCAGACTGATGGGCAGTCAGAGCGGATTATGCAGATCTTGGAGGGTATGCTAAGAGCATACATCTTGGATTTCGGCGGAGGGTGGATTCGACACTTACCCTCGGCTGAGCTCGCGTACAACAACAGTTTTCAAGCAAGCATTCAGATGGCTTCGTTTGAAGCGTTGTATGGACGCAAGTGTCGGTCACCCCTTTTTGGAGTGACGGGGGTGAAAGGCGGACCTTGGGACCAGACGTATTGTTAGAGGCAGAGGAGAAGATCCGAGCGAGTCGGAAGTATCTTCTGACCACCCAAAGCTGGCAGAGGAGCTATGCCGATGTTCGGCGACGAGACTTGGAATTTCAGGTTGGAGATCATGTATTCCTGAAAGTCTCGCCGTCCAAAGGAATCAGGAGATTCGGCATTCGTGGGAAACTTAGCCCCGATACATTGGACCCTTTGAGGTTTGAGGAGCGCCCACTGCGAATTCTGAACCAAGAGGTGAGAGAATTGCGCAGTCGGACCATTCCCTAGGTGAGTATCCAATGGAGCAATCATGACGAGCGCGAGGCTACGTGGGAGCTCGAGTCGGAGATGAGGGATGCTCACCCCTACTTATTCGAGAAATCGGGCTGAGGATTATTGTTTAGTCTCGTTTCGAGGACGAAACTCTTTTTAGTGGGGGAGGATGTGATGATCCAGACTCCCGCAGGAACTGTGCAACATTAAACAGTGACCGTAGGTAGCTTATACGGGAAACCGAGCTTGTAGAATCGAAATTGGACATTAAAAATAGACTTGGCGCGGAAATCGGGGCAAACGGGAATTTCCGGGAGCTTTCGGCAAAATTTCGGATGAGAATTTGGCAAAACGGACATCGTATTTGGACTCAGCGCGCGACAACAGTCGAAACGGTATATTTACTTTAATTTTTCTGCATCTGGGTACTGTTCACGCCGGAACAGTAACTCCGGCCGCCGGAATTACTGTTCCGGCGACCGGCGAGCGGCGGCGGGCGGCGGCGCACGGCGGCGGGCAGCGGCGCAGCGGTGGAGCGCGGGGGAGCGCGGCGCGGGCAGCGCGGGCAGGCGCGGGCAGGCGCGAGCAGGCGCGGGCTGGCTCGGGTGCGCGGTCCATGGGTTGGGCGTGCACCGGGTGCACGGAATTCCTGGTCTGCCACGTGGCAGCATCCCATTGGTGGGCCGGCTTCTTGAAGCATGTGGGCAGCTGACACGTGGCGCCCCCGGATTGGCCCGACAACTTCCGGAAGACCCGGAGCGCGGACCGGCCACGTGCACCACGTGGCCACGTGGCGAAATCTGAGTGGTCCTGCACAGGCTGTTCCCTGTTATGTGGACACGTGGCGCACCCTGGTTGGCCAATTTTGGTGTTTCCTATTCAGAATCTGGATCCCGTGTGGGAATATTCCCTTTGGCCCATTATATAAGAGGTCCCCCACCCCCCTCTCTTTCCACCTCGGGTTGCGGGCCATAGAGAGAGAACCAGAGAAAGTGTCCTCTACGAAAAATTTTCCTCTCTCTCTCTCCTCTCTCTCTCTCTAAAAACTCAGAATTTTGGGAGTTGCAGATAGTGAGTTATCTGCGACGCGGCGCACTGCGACAATTTTCTTTTTAGGCCCATTTCCCGTCGCAGTTCCGTCGAAAATTCACTGCGGGCTAACCGGGTGGAATTTTTGGAAGATTTTTGCGGCAGCGCGACCGTAAGAGGTAGGGCTTCGATTTCCGTGTTGATCATTTTGCTCCGTTTCGTACTTTTGGCATGATTCCTGAGTCCTCTTTGACCCCCCTTTTTACTGTGATGGTTTTTGGATAGCACCGACTTCTCCGATTTTTATCTTGACGTAGGAGCGTCAGATCGAGGCGTTCAAAGAATCGATTTTGATCTACTCTTCGCGAGGAACGCAACCGTGATTTTTCTGGGATTTTATTTTAGAGGTGAAAAACTCCTCTTTTCCTGTGCTGTCTGAAAAACAGCAAATATTGTACCTTTTTGGAGTTATATTGAACAGCTGTGCGCTGATTTGCAGGATCCAAGGATTGTGGACTGCCAGGAGACTACCTGGGGTGTATTTTGAGCTACTGGAGGTGGGCGGTTGTGTAGAGTTATTTAGGATCCACAAGGATCTAAATAGGTACTATCAAACACCTAGAGGGGGGTGAATAGGTGTAATATTATAAAAACCAATCTCAGTGCAAAAATAAAAAACAATGCGGAAAATAAAAATCAACACACCGAGATTTACGTGGAAACTCCAATCCAGGAGAAAAACCACGGGACCAACACGCAATAACAATCCACTAAGAATAGAAGAATAACAAGGTGATTACCGACTCCACGGACTCAACCCCTCCTTCAGCTTCTTCGGACCTTGCGCTGACCGGTTGGATATCCACGCAATAACAATCCACTAAGAAAAGAAGAATAACAAGGTGATTACCGTCTCCACGGATTTAACCCCTCCTTCAACTTCTTCGGACCTTGCGCTCCACCGATTGCACGTCCACTGCACACGTTCGAATCCACGAACGCCACTCGAATCCACGAGCACACGTTTCGAATCCACGAAACGCCTTCAACACACCGAATCCACGATGCCACGTCGAATCCACGACGCAAACTCAGCCGGTAAGAATATTGGCTTCGATGGTGATCCTTTGCTTAGATTATCAATGAAGATCCATGGGAAAAAATCTCTAAGCAAAGATTAGATCAATTCGACAAAAGATATGTTCTTGAAAGAACCATCGAATTGACCTAAAAGAGGCTATAAAGAAGAACGATAAAAACCTAGCCTCTAGGGTTGCTCTCAAGTGTTTTATAAATTGATCGGCCGTGCTCCCCACGTTTTTGAGAAACCCTAAGTGTCTATTTATAGTTTAGAAACCTTTGGAAAGAGATAAGAATCAAAAACCTACCTTATCTGGAAATTTTCAGGACGGCGATCCGGATCGGGATTACTGCGATCCGGATCGTCGTAACGAGATTGACGATTCCAGAAATCCAAGGGTTCGGGATCCGGATCGCAAGGCCCGATCCGGATCGTTCATGAATTTCAGCAACATCCAATGTTCGGGATCCGGATCAGAATAGGCTTGGATCCGGATTGGATTTGCACATGAACTAATACCCTTCGGGATCCGGATTGGATCATCTGATCCGGATCCTGAACATGTCCCATGTCCAGTTTTTGATTTTTATGCAATTAAAAATTCATCCAAGTGTTTCTACACTATAAGAAAGTATTCGGATCACCAAAATTATTTAGTTAAACATACCTGATCCTTTTGAATACTTTCTTCTTGAGATTGATGTAACTGATCCACAATTCTTCATCTTCAATCTTCAAGACTCAAGACACTGAGTGTCAACTTGAGCTCTTGTTGAATCTTCTCTAAGTCTTTGATTGCTGATTGACAATTTGATCCTTTAAGACTCCGACTCAACTCACTGACTTGACTCACGAAATATGCCAACACCAAAAAGCCGTAACAATCTCCCCCTTTGGCAATTTCGTGACAAAACCCAAAAATACATAAAACGCTCAAGTCACTCATCTTAAACCAAAAAGTCGAAATTCAATGTCATCACCAAAACATTGATTTTCTTTGCGTGAAAGATCCAATAAATACAAAATTACATTTGAACCAAACAGTCCTAGAACATACTCTATGACTTAGGACTTGGAGTCTTAAAGTGATGTAATTCCTGCAAAACAAAACTCCAAACAAAATCAAACGTTAGTCGTTAGAAATTAAAATCCTACATTTGATTCGTCCTTTTGGTTCTTTTGTTTTTCGGCTCTTTCAATTTTTCTTTGTCTCCCCCTATCTTGAGCATCTCTGTTCTCCATGTTCTCCATGTTCTTGAGCATGTTCTCCAGTTCTCCATGTTCTTGAGCATCTCTGTTCTCCCCCTTTGTGATACGATCATCATTTTCGGTTCTCCCCCATTTTTCATTTTTTCATTTTCGTTGTCCTCTCTTGATGATCTCATCTCCATCATTTCTCTTCTCCCCCTTTTTGTCACAAATTGTCAAACAGTGAACATACTAGACAAAAGGAAATTAGTTCATAGAGAAAGAGAGATAAAAGCTCAGTTCCGGTATATACAAAAATGCAGATTGCGTACCGGTACCAGAAAGCAAAAATCAAATAATTTCTTGAAACAAATCCAGATTTTGGAAACTTTTCAAATACCGATTTGTATTCCATCAAGAAATCCATTTAAGTGCTTTGAAGAACAATGAATTCACATAGATGCCATTCAATCCAAATTTCTTTCATTAGAATAATTTAGAAAAATAAAAACCAGAAAGAGTATGTAAGCACTTTAGCGTATCAACTTTAAACAAAAGTCATCGTTTCATGCAACAAGAAATAGATTATACCAAATCTATCAAAAATACTCAAAAATGAAACGAAAATTTATGAAAATTAAAACTCTTAAAGTTGACCACTTTCAATTACATCTAACCTGATCTTATGAGTAATGCCTTTATCAAATCATCAATTTTGGTAAAGAAAATGAAATACAAGATCAATAGATGTTTGAAATCCCCGATAAGTTAGATAATATATCTAGACAATCTGTTGAAGGAGTGGCTCTTCGAGCATCTTTTATCAAAAATCCCACCTTATACCAACCATGAAATATGACTGAGTCAAGTATTTCATTATGCATTTCATCAACATTTTTAAAACAAAAATTTGCTTTGCATTCATGGAGTATCCTTTTTTTATTTTCTCCATGTGGTGGTAGTTTTCACACTCCTCATTGGGATGTAACTCTTTCCACATCTTTTGAGCATTTTACTTTTCTTTGACTCCCCCTCAATTGGCTATCAATTATTTAATATATAAGGTATTCAACCAAAAATTGATCTCGCATTCATACTCGACTAAGCAATCAAATATGATAATGACTATACCAAGAGATCATTGAGAGAGAAATTGACTTTGATCACTTAAAAGATGAATTAATTAACATAAATGATCATTGCAACATTGAAATATTATGATATCAAAAGCATAATAAATTTCTAAATGCGTGAAAGGATGCAATTAAAGTCAATTTAACCAATGCTCAATTAAACAACTCCTCTAATGAAGTGTCTTCAAGATTATGATTAAGGAGTCAAGTTGATAATCCAAGTAAAATTAATTTGGAGTGAATGAACGTGAAGCCCTTTTTATTCAATGCACTTGTTCGTTAAAAAACCTTTTGTTCAAAAACAAAGTATAAAAACAAAGAGCATTGAAAAACATGTAATGCAAAGATTAAGAAAAATATGAAGGGAAAACCAATCAAAGCATTACACACAGTCATAAGCTATTTAGAACTTAAGACAAGGAAAGATATCACCTTTCCGAATCCAAAATCGTCGGATCTTGGGTTGTCTTGATTCATTGTGCCCGGGGGTTGGTAGCTTTGACTGTTGGTCCACCTTAGGTCTTTGCCTTGCAATGATCCACTTGAATGATTGATGTTGTGGCTCGGACCTTTGGTGGGTTGAGTGAACTCCTTTGACTTGATGTGTCTTTTGATTCCGTTGAGTCCGCTCCGTAGATGAAGTTGCCGAAGTATTTTTCTTTTCTTTTTCGGGCAATTCTTCACCAAGTGTCCTTCAAGTCCACATAGGTGACAAGTTCTTCCTTTCAATTTCTTTGTGGAACTTGAAGCATGCACAGTTTGGTCCTTTTTAAATCCCAAACCAACCTTGCTTGTTTGACCTAATCCGGACATACAATCTAGTTTCTTGGAACCGGTTGAAAGCCTTTGTATGTCGGATTTGAGTTCATGAACTTGCTTGGTCAAAGCTTGGTTGGTGACATGAATATCCTCAAACTGCTTTTCAAGAAAATCAATCTTGTTAATATGGGAATTAACGACCATTTGTTTCCGATTGGTTTATCTTTTCTTGGAGGATTTTATTATTATCCAATAAAAGCTCTCGTTCCTCCTCGAGATCATGAAGTTTGATCTTTAAAGCTTGATTCTCGTCTTGAATCTCAAGTCGTTGCTTCCTCAACTTCTTGTTAAGTTTGGCCATCTTCTTTGATTCCGCAAGAAGTTGTTGGTATGCCTCAACGAGTTCTTCTTCGTCCGACTCCCCCTCACTTGATGACTCTCCTCCGGATGTTGATGTTTCATGCAAAATCAAAGGAATAGAGTCAGTGACTAAAGATGATAAAACAAATTAGAAGAGGGAATTTGAGAGGCATGAAAAGCAACAAATTTTTCTTTTTCCTCTTCACTTGAGGTCGATTCATCGAAACTAGAATCGTCCCAAGTTTTCGCTTGCAAAGCCTTCTTTTTATATGATTTCTTAGAAGGACAATCCGTTGAAATATGGCCGTAGCCTTTGCATCGATAACATCGGATTTCCCCTTCGAAATCATCTTTTTCTTTTTCTTTAGAAGGTTTTGCAACGCCTTGAGTTTAGAGGATTTAGAACCCGATGATCCTTTAGATGATTTCGTGGATGAAGATCCATCGGTTCGATTCTTCCAAAATTTCCGACGAAATTTCTTTGTGATCCGCGCCAATTGTTCTTCAAAATCGGCAAGAGAGATTTCATCGTCGGAACTCGATTCGTCATCTTCTTCCTTTGTTGATTTGAATGCAATACCTGTAAGCTTAGAAGAAGACTTGGAAGAATTTTGATTAGTAGGAAAAGTCATCTCATAAGTTTGTAAAGCACCTACTAATTCCTCTACACTCATCTCATCCGGATGACTAACGGTTTCAATGGCGGTAACCTTTGCCCTAAACCGTTCCGGAAGAGTCCGAAGTATCTTTCTTACAATTTTCGACTCCGGGATCTTTTCTCCTAAATTAGCACATGTATTAATTACATCTTGAAGTCTAGTGTAATAATCTGTAAACAATTCATGCTCTTCCATATGAATAGAGTCAAATTGACTTGTAAGCATCTGGAGCTTTTGAATTTTTACAAGATTAGTACCCTCATGTGTAATTTTGAGAATATCCCAAATTTCCTTCGCGGTTTCACACGCGGAAATTCTTGTAAACTCAGTCGAGGAAAGAGAATTAAATAAAGCGTTCATACCTTTCCCATTGTAAGAAGATCTTTCGATTTCCTCTTTGGACCATCTAGAGCGAGGTTTTGGGGTAGTAGAATTTCCTACTTCCTCAACCGGATGCACCCAACCGTATTCAACGGTTTGCCATACCCGCTCATCAATAGAGATGAGAAAAGCTCTCATCCGCATTTTCCAATATGCATAATTGGTCCCATCAAAAAGAGGAGGTCTAAAAATATTACCACTTTCACCCATCATGATAGATAAACCTAAAACCCGCTCTGATACCAATTGTAGAGTTATTTAGGATCCACAAGGATCTAAATAGGTACTATCAAACACCTAGAGGGGGGTGAATAGGTGTAATATTATAAAAACCAATCTCAGTGCAAAAATAAAAAACAATGCGGAAAATAAAAATCAACACACCGAGATTTACGTGGAAACTCCAATCCAGGAGAAAAACCACGGGACCAACACGCAATAACAATCCACTAAGAATAGAAGAATAACAAGGTGATTACCGACTCCACGGACTCAACCCCTCCTTCAGCTTCTTCGGACCTTGCGCTGACCGGTTGGATATCCACGCAATAACAATCCACTAAGAAAAGAAGAATAACAAGGTGATTACCGTCTCCACGGATTTAACCCCTCCTTCAACTTCTTCGGACCTTGCGCTCCACCGTTTGCACGTCCACTGCACACGTTCGAATCCACGAACGCCACTCGAATCCACGAGCACACGTTTCGAATCCACGAAACGCCTTCAACACACCGAATCCACGATGCCACGTCGAATCCACGACGCAAACTCAGCCGGTAAGAATATTGGCTTCGATGGTGATCCTTTGCTTAGATTATCAATGAAGATCCATGGGAAAAAATCTCTAAGCAAAGATTAGATCAATTCGACAAAAGATATGTTCTTGAAAGAACCATCGAATTGACCTAAAAGAGGCTATAAAGAAGAACGATAAAAACCTAGCCTCTAGGGTTGCTCTCAAGTGTTTTATAAATTGATCGGCCGTGCTCCCCACGTTTTTGAGAAACCCTAAGTGTCTATTTATAGTTTAGAAACCTTTGGAAAGAGATAAGAATCAAAAACCTACCTTATCTGGAAATTTTCAGGACGGCGATCCGGATCGGGATTACTGCGATCCGGATCGTCGTAACGAGATTGACGATTCCAGAAATCCAAGGGTTCGGGATCCGGATCGCAAGGCCCGATCCGGATCGTTCATGAATTTCAGCAACATCCAATGTTCGGGATCCGGATCAGAATAGGCTTGGATCCGGATTGGATTTGCACATGAACTAATACCCTTCGGGATCCGGATTGGATCATCTGATCCGGATCCTGAACATGTCCCATGTCCAGTTTTTGATTTTTATGCAATTAAAAATTCATCCAAGTGTTTCTACACTATAAGAAAGTATTCGGATCACCAAAATTATTTAGTTAAACATACCTGATCCTTTTGAATACTTTCTTCTTGAGATTGATGTAACTGATCCACAATTCTTCATCTTCAATCTTCAAGACTCAAGACACTGAGTGTCAACTTGAGCTCTTGTTGAATCTTCTCTAAGTCTTTGATTGCTGATTGACAATTTGATCCTTTAAGACTCCGACTCAACTCACTGACTTGACTCACGAAATATGCCAACACCAAAAAGCCGTAACAGGTTGTTGCTTACCTCATTTTTGACAAGCTCACTGGGATTACTAGAAATCCCCTAAATAATGTGACAATTGATGAGAACCATTGGGACAAACTAACAGGACAAACTAACAGGACAATTGATGAGAACCATTGGGACATACTAATATGACAATTAATGAGAACTATTGGGACAAACTAATATGACAATTAATGAGAACTATTGGGACGAACTAATATGACAATTGATGAGAACTATTGGGACGAACTAATGTGACAATTGATGAGAACCGCTGGGACGAACTCTTCTAAAATTTAATATGACCCCACAGATTTTATGATGACTTATATCGGGATACTATGATTGGAACAAAGGCTATAATTTCGCATGCAAATAATTTTTTTCCAGTAAATCAATCTTCTTTTAATATTTAACACCTTTCTACGGCTTTTGAAAAGTACGATTGCATGCTGGGTTGGACATCTAGTTAGTCCTATATATTGCTACACTATCATATTGGGGTTTGAACATGTTTCATTGTTGTCCTTTGCATCCAGATGCTTGTTGCTCAAGTATGAGCAGGGTTTGGGATAGTGTAGTCGAGATTGCATTAGATTGTGGGTTTGTGGGTATTGCGGTGACCGCGGGGTAGGCAGTCGACCAGATGTTTGTCCCTTGCATC
>JAQOTM010000741.1:78588-103440 GCA_029168755.2 Tillandsia fasciculata
AATCCATCTCCCACCACTGACTAGGTTAAAATCGGCGCTGGTACCAATCTCATCATCTGCTCGTCAAGCTCTGCTAGCACTATCCGGTCCAAAAACTCCTCACCCCAACAATAACCGCCGATCTTGGCCAGTCTTAAATAGCATCCATTTTGGCCGGATTTCCACAGGCGCCCCTATGGCTAGAATAGGCAATCCAGGAAGCCATGCTCTCGAAGCTAAAACTTGTACTGCAACGACTTGGCATAAAGCTTCTTCCTCACAGACCTTGCCACAGCATCTACAAATGCTCCACAAGCTCAAAATCATTCGGGAAGGGGGTAAAGCCAAAATATCCCTAGAGAATGCCGCTATCAATCCGTTCAAGTCCCACTGGAAAACAGAGTTCCTCAATCTTAAAGGCAACAAGGCATTAGTCATTCCATTGGCTTTACTGTACTCACAATGCCCCTTACCGAGTCCTGAACACCATCCAGACAAAGCCCTTAGCTGAAATTCCAAATTGGGGTAGGCATCATACAATAACTGCCGGAATAACTCCATCAAAGGCCCTAAATAATACCTGGACCTGCCTGGGCTTCAATCACAAAGGACTCTCACCGTCGTATATCAACGACATGACACTAGGTCAAACAGACCCTCTATCCGTCAAATCCACGCACCTAAGACATCATCTCTCGCAGCTCTATAGGCGATATCCAACGAGGTGCTATGAAGTTGGCGCGGTTTCCAGAATCACGTCAACCACAATCTTAATCTCCCTTTCTGGCAGCATAATCATCGGCTCAGGTGGTCTCACACCCGGGATCTCACGAGCAATAGGGATATCCTTAAGTCCCGCTGTCGCCGCAGGCACCTCTCACACTGTCGCTGTAACCTGTGTGCTCTAACAGTCTCAACAAACAAAATGCCTTCCATTATCTGCCTTGCAGAGAATCAAAGTCCTTTATCTCAGCAGTCAAACATCCTGTGGCACTACGCCAACCAATCCCAAGCACTGGGTCAACACCAAGCTGCCACAAATACCAATATGTCTGCCGGCATAACACACGGCCTCTACTGCACTGGACATAATCCACCAGCCTCCCCCACCTGCGCGATGCCAACAGTAACCTGTACCTCAAGTGCATAAGGTAACGACTCTACCTCTAGTCCATGCGGGAATGCATTATGCTCTAACTCCGACTGCTGTGATGAAATCATACCTGCGACAACTCAATCCACTACTGTGGCGCCCTCCAACTGGGTGGCACAGATTCATCAGCTCGATGCAAGTGGTCGTCGCTCAGCCTGCCAAAATATCTAGAACAATCACAAAGGGAGCACGACCTCTGTCCATGCTCACACTGAGGTGCCGAATGTGGTCTCTCGCAGACCGCCAATCCACGCTACCGCTGCGCCATTCTGATAAAAGGGCTGTCGCTATCATCGGGTTCCACCCAAACCCTGACGTCTCGGAAATCCATCTGGATATCATCGTCATACGACCTAGCACAATTGACTCAAGCAATTTCTTATACAATTATCCTTACTGAGCTCACCCCTCAATCACATGTGTTACACCCCGAGCATGCCAGTTATCAATCACACAGGGTAACATCCCCCTCGGGTAAGCTTTACATAATCCATCCACAAGGATATCCACCATCCTGGAAGGGAAAACGAACATGTCTCTGCCGGCCGATCTATCCTCCATCATCTGGCATCAAACGCCTCCATCCAGAACTTGCCTCTGACAGCAGATACCCATCCAAAAGAACTGCAGCGCCAGCTCCAAAAACACTGCCTCCACCATCGAAGCACCCCAAAGTTCAAACCTGCAAAAGATGGGCCGAACAAACGGAAAGGTATCCTGGCGCAATCCACTCTCAGCCACGCATATCCTATGCGCCTCGTCCCTCAAATCATAGAACGCGCAGTTCGACAACTGCGTAAACCCTTTTGACACCAGGAGACTCTCAAGCAGTCTCTCCATCACCACCAACCACGATCCTACCCCAAGAGGCTCCAACTTAATCCTATGAACCAGGGGGTTTATCTGCCGAAACTGGCTCAACTGATCATTGGTGTCCCCTAGCTCATCAGCTATCAATTATCCACCCTGTCTCGGCGCCTCGGCACCAATCATTAGCACGGAGGGGGCTACTCACTCTATTGGCGCCACAGAAATCCCTGCCGCTGAGGATACTACATCCTGGTGGTCTCAGAAGAAAAGTACTGTCGGGCTGCCCACTGCTCTGACAACTGTGTCACCAAGCTAGCTGCTCACTCCATCGCTGATATGCCTCCAACAATCCTGTCATCTGGGTCCGGAACTCTCTAACCTCAATCGGGTATCCAACCCAAAACCAACCGCTCAGGCTCAACTGCCATGACAGGATGCACGAGGGTCCCAAACCCAGCGTCGGGGAGACACCGCTCGCCACGACGAAACCACAAATCAGCACACAACAACGCTCGACCCAATCCGGCGAAAGTCTAGAGCATGTTACCCATTCCACAGCGTTATGTTGTCTGCAGCCAACATAACTACTTAGGAGAATAAACATGCCAATCACCCCTCCCGTCCCTTGGGAGAGGAGCACGACTCAATCAGGACTCTCGCTACAAGTCACGACTCTCACGAAGTCATCCTAGGGTCCAACCACAAGCCTAGGGTTTCTAAGTCCACTATGACCTATCCCTAAGCTCTGATACCACTCTAATCTGTCACGCCCCGGGGTCGAAACTGCGCCCCGGGCTCGCCAACAGATCCGCCACCTATGCCAAACCCGCATAGGCGAAGCGTCCTACCTGCAAAAAGAGCTACAGCTAAACAGATATCAGAGCTAAAAGATAAAACTGCTATAGAAATAAAATCAACCACTGTACAACTGAAGATAAAACAACAAGGTCCATCTCCCAAAAATGATAATCATACAATAACCTCGAGTACAAAACTCATAGCTCAACGGGGAGATATCTCAATACAATATCAGTGTACAAGCTCTCAATACATCAAATCCTCACTACAACAGTCTCTCAAAAGAGAAGTAAAAACCAATCTACCGACTATACCGAAGATCTCCTCAAAAGGGGGGTACCGCTACTCTCCAAAGATGGGTCTGGATCTAGCTCGCTACTCCCTCACCTGCGCACATCAACCACAGAACGGCAACACCCGCCAAGACTCTGCAAAACAAAGGAGAGAAAGGACAAAAAAAGGGGAAAACCCCCAACGGGCGTGAGAACTACGCAAAAAGGGAGTTCTCAGTGGGTATCGCCACTAGGCCCGACGATCGCCCACCAAGACTACTAGAGGCAAAGGATAATCAATGCAGTGAAACTGAAGAAAATGCTGAAGACACTCTACAGCTATCCTGCCTCCATCTAAATGCTCAAATGGGGAAACTCTGATAAAGATAAGAAACACTCGCACACGAGGTGCTCAATCGACCCAATCGAGCTGACTGCCACATCGGGTCCAGTCAAACCTGCGCCCACCTACAACCACCTCCCTCTGACGGGCAGGAATTACGTAGGGCGTCCAAACGGACTAGCTCGCTATCGAGTAATGGCTCATGCAGGCTATAGTCAAAATCCATGCCCTCTCTCTCAGAACGGATAGCCTCCAGATGATCAACCTCTCGCACAATGGTCAAAGAACTTACAACGACCACGGGACCACCGTCAATCCCCAAACGGTTCCCGACAACACTGGCACTGGTCTAAACACAGCTACTAGACTCCACTCGGTCCCCCTGACACGAGTGCAATAATAAAGTAAATGCCTGTAAACTCAATCTAGTATCACCAGTGAAACTGGTACTGCCTGCTGCCGCCCTCATCATCGGGCAATAACCGCGCCGATGTGATAGCAAAAACCGTCAATAACTGTCTGCCCCGGCCTCCGGAGGGGAACTCGAGGGGAGCGACCCACTCGAGGAAAGCACTACCGGGCAATAACCGCGCCGGTGTGATAAAAGCATCACCGGGCAATAACCGCGCCGGTGTGATAAGTAACCAAAGCAGGACTGGATCATGACTCTGATCAAAGTGGGAAAGCCCAACCACTAAAGAAAGCCTCGGTCCTCAATCAGATGCAAAAGTACTCAAATAGTGAAAACCCTGTCCACTAGAGAATTCATATACCCAATCTGGCCCAATATCCGCGGTTGCCGCAAAGCCCCACAACTAACCCAACCTGTCCCAGACGCCAAGTCCCGACTACACTACCCAGACCCTGCTCGAACCCGAGCAGCACTGACCACCTGACTAACAAAGAAGGAGAAAAGGAAAAGCATGGTTTCTCCTAAGTCAAGTTCCAATAAGTAGTGTAGCAGTAAAAGATGGCCTAGCTACATGTCCAAACAAGCATGCTTTGGTCCCCAAGAAGAATAAAGAAAATAACCCTCATGCCCAAATTATCAATGACCATACCTGTCCATAATCCTCGATCCATAATCGCTCCTCAGAGTAGAACCTGCACATAACTATATAATCCTATCCCATTGCATAAGCCAGCCTCATAAAAGGTTATGTACTAACAAGGCATAATACTTAATCATATATGGTAACCTTGCCTTAGGTAGGCTTCCACTAATCATCAACATGCATACTTGTTTAATACCAGCTATTGTACCATACACCTGCATGCAATGCTAACATATAAAGATTTAGGGAACCGTCCACCGGTTCCGGGAATAAGGCACCCACCTGAAGTGCTGACTGTCCAAATTCGTACAGCTGATAATACCAAAAATTCCAATCCCTTGATCCAACAAGTTCAGCACACCTGTAACACTCCTGGCACAATACAAAGTCCACTAAATACACTTAGGCTCCCAAATATTGCTCTTATAATTACATACAATATCTGTCCCAAAACTGTTAAATTATCACCTGCAGAAAGTGCCCAGAAAATTCCCAGAAAAATATCACGGCGATCCTCGCGTCGATAGCTTCGCAACGGTACCTTGCACGCCCAAATCCGAGTTCTGTACATCAAGATAAAAATTCGGCAAGGGGGCACACTCATACAAAAATCTGTATTAAGGACAGATTACTGTTCACTGAGAAAACAGTAATTTTCACCTCGAAATAAAATTCACAAAAATCCAATAAAAATACGAGCGCGTTCCTTGCGATCCGTAGATGAAAAAGTTGTATAAGCTCGTTTCCGTCTGACGCTCGTGCGCAAAGATATGGCCGAAATACTCCGCCGCTGTCAAGTAAATCCACACAGAAAATGGGGTCACTGTTTGCCTCGGGATCCGTGCCAAAACCTCGAAACGGGAAAGTGCGACCACAACGAAAGATGAAGTCCTACTTCTTAGGAGTCTACTGGTGAAAGAATCACAGGAAAATGATGTCGGGGTAGCCCAGGGGAGCAAAAATACTATCGCTGCGCCGAAGAAGAACACTAGAAAGCAACGTCGCGCCGCACCGTAAAATGGGGAACCTCGGGATTCGTGCCTCCTAAAATCTTGAAACTTGGCAGGGAGATCAAGCACAAAGAGATGAAAATCTTTGCTTAAGTGTGCTCGGGCTGAAGGTGAATGGGTTGGGAGATAAAGAGGGAGGAGTGGAGCTCGGGTTGGTGGCTTATATAGGCTGAAAAGAACAATTGAAGAAATACCCAACATGCCCCATTTTCCGGGCGCCCGAAAAGTTTCGGGCGCACACAGTGCGGCCCGGCCCAAGATTTCCGGGCGCGCACAGTGCGGCCCGGTCCACCACACAGCCCAGTCCACCACACTCCCGGGCCCCGCTGCACCCGGAGCACCTGCACCAGCAAATGGCGACGCGCCACGTGTCCCGGCAAACCGTGCACCACGCACGTCGCGCCGTGGACCGCGCACGTCGCGGCTGACCCGGGCCGTACGGCCACCTGCCCCGCCGTACGGCCACCTGCCCCCGTCAATCAACTCCACCGGTTGCGTGGACCGGGAGCACAACACCGGACCAACCACCATACGCCACGTGTCCACCCGGTCTACCGTGCACCCGGGCCTAAACTCCGTGGACCGCGTCTGCTGCACCGGCCAACCGAAAGGCGCCACGTGGCCCGCCACCGGTGCACGACCCCCGCGGTGGACCGCGCTCCTGCCCGCGCCCTCAGCCGCCTGCCCGCGGCGGCGCCGCCGCCCGCCGACGCTGCCCGCCGACGCTGCCCGCCGCCGCCGGCCGCCGCCGGCGATCGCCGGCGACACTGTTCCGGCGTGAACAGTACCCGCAAGCTCAAAATCAACAAGTAAATAGCCCATCTTGACCGTTTTCGCGCGCTGATTCCAAATCCGGCGTCCGTTTTGCCAAATTCCAATCCTAAAATTTGCCGGAGGCTCCCAGAAAGGTATTTTTAATTCGAATTTCGCGCCGAGTCCAAATTTAATATCCATTCTGTGCGGAAACACTTCTAAACATCCGACGGGGTCTTCCGGTTACCCACGTGATCCGTTTTAAGCTCCGAGTCCATCACTTGTGTCCAAATTGGCGCACGAACACCGCCGACATGCCACGTAGGCTTCCAGAAGCTGCCGGACACACTGTAGAAGCCCTGCAAAGATCCGGGTCACCACAACCATCACTAAAAAGGTCAATTCTATGCACAAGCGAATGACAAAGATGTTCTACAAAATGGGTTGCACGAGCTCTGACGACTCGGATTCTGACAATTGACTTCTTTTGACTGTTTTTCTTTTCGTTTCTTTTTGTGCAGAATTTTTAGGACTTAGTTTTTGTTCTAACCTTTAGCATAGTTCTCACGATTTTTCTTGATTATAGACCTTTTTTTTACTCTCCTTACATATTGTAGCTCTTGCTACGTTTTGGCTTTCTTTTGTGACAAAAAGGGGGAGAGAGTTAGAGAGAACTTTGAACAATGATGAACAGTTGACAATGATGTGAATTTGGTGTGACTATCAAGGTAAGTATGTCTTCAACTCAACTTTGGTTTTTCTCTTGTGATTTGTGACATGCCTCTATACTAACTATTCGATTAACTATTTGGGCATGTAATATGACTAACAAGTTGATGTTGGACTAATTTTTGTGACATTTGGTTTTTGAATGCTTAGAAGATATGTTGGTCCTTATCTATGATTCTCTTACATATCTGAATTCTTCATATGTCATGATGAGAATAAACTCTATCTCTGTATTTGGTTTTGTATGATTCAATTCTTGAGGTATCTAACGATTTCTTTTGCCAAGAATGATTTCTTTGTGCAGAGAGTACAGATGTCTAAGTCTAGAGTCTGTTTTAGGAGTTTATCTCATGTTTTTAATTTCTGGATCTCTTTTGTAAATTTTTGTTGTATGGTGATAGCAACAAAAATATCTTTTTGAATTTTCTTTTGTGGATTTGTGTTTTGTCACGAAACCGCCAAAGGGGGAGATTGTTACGGAATTTGAGTTGGCGTATTTCGTGAATGTATTAAGTCTTGAAGATTGAAGATGAAGAAACTTTGGATCGTATACCTCAATCTCAAGAAAGAAGAATTCAAAGGGATCAGGTACGTTTAACTAAAGATTTTTGATGATCCGAATACTTCTTATAGTGTAGAAACACCTGGAAGAATTTTTAATTGCTTAAACATCAAAAACTGAACATGGGACATGTTCAGGATCCGGATCGGACTCGGCAATCCGGATCCCGAAGGGTGTTTGTTCATACACTGGTTCAATCCGGATCGCAGCATCCTCTGATCCGGATCCCGAACACTTGTTTTACCTGTTTGCTTCCTCGATCCGGATCAGGGCTTGCAATCCGGATCCCGAACATTGATGTTCTGGTAAAACTGTATGAACGATCCGGATCGGACTTTGTGATCCGGATCCCGAACTACCATTTTTCTGGAAATCGTCTTTCTTGCTTCTGCAATCCGGATCGTCAATTCCAATCCGGATCGCCGTCGGTAAATATCTCCAGAAAAGGCAGTTTTTGTTTCCTATCTTCTTCCAATGGTTTCTAACCTATAAATAGGCCCTGTATTCATTTCTAGGGCATGGGCGATTACAGAAAAAATTAGCCGAAAAGAAAAATCCACATATATAGAGAAGAAAGGAAATCAATAGATTTATTCTATGTTTCTTCATCTATATTGATTGATTTGATTCTAGGTTTTCCATACTCACATTCTGAGTAGAATCAAATCAATGAATACTTAGATGGTATTTCCGATCTATCTTTAATCTAAGTATTCGGCGGATCATCACCACCCAAAACAAACAACGATTTACCCCAAATCGGCGCGTGGACTCGCGTGGCCTTGTGGATTCAAGGTGCAACTACGTTCGTGGATTCGAAGCGTGGTATTGGGTGAAGACCGTGGATTCGGTCGGACGTCGTGGACTCGACGTTGGACGCTGTGGACTCAGCGTTGGGCGCGGATCGTGGATTCGAGAAGCGTCGTGGAGCGAGCGGGAAGATCTACTAGGAGCGTATGGTAAAAGGTTGAGTCGTCTGTGAGTACGCTATATCACCTTGTACGTGTTTTAATTCTAGTGGATTTCGCCGTGTTATCGGTCCCGTGGTTTTTTTACTCCGGTTTGGAGTTTTTCCACGTAAAAATCTTGCGTGTTCTTTTATTTTTCCGCATTGGGTTTATTTGCGCAATGATTTTTTGAGTGTTTATTGTTTACACCTATTCACCCCCCTCTAGGTGTTTTTTCCCCTATTTAGATCCATATTAACATAACCCAACACATTTTCGATCCGGATCCCGAACATGGGATTTTGCTAAATTGTATGAACGATCCGGATCGGACCTTGCAATCCGGATCCCGAACCCTTGGTTTTCTGGAATTGTCAATCACGCTACGACGATCCGGATCACAGTAAATCCGATCCGGATCGCCGTCCTGAAAATTTCCAAAAACGGATAGTTTTTGACTCTTATCTTCTTCCAACGATTTCTAACCTATATATAGACCCTATGATTCATTTTTAGGGTATCGGGAATAAACGAAAAATACGACCGAAAAGGAAAAATTCACATATAGAGAAGAAAGGAAATCAATAGATTCAATTCTATGTTTCTTCATCTATATTGATTAATTTGATTCTAGGTTTTCCAAACTCAGATTTTGAGTAGAATCAAATTAATGAATACTTAGATGGTATTTCCGATCTATTTCTAATCTAAGTATTCGGCGGATCATCACCACCCAAAAACAACGATTTACCCTAAATCGGCGCGTGGACTCGCGTGGCCTTCTGGATTCAAGGTGCAACCGCTCTCGTGGATTCGGAGCGAGGTACGTTCGTGGATTCGAAGCGTGCTACTGGGTGAAGACCGTGGATTCGGTCGAACGTCGTGGACTCGACGTTGGACGCTGTGGATTCAGCGTTGGGCGCAGATCGTGGATTCGAGAAGCGTCGTGGAGCGAGCGGAGAAGATCTACTAGGAGCGTATGGTAAAAGGTTGAGTCGTCTGTGAGTACGTTATATCACCTTGTACGTGTGTTAATTCTAGTGGATTTCACCGTGTTATCGGTCCCGTGGTTTTTTACTCCGGTTTGGAGTTTTTCCACGTAAAAATCTTGCGTGTTCATTTATATTTCCGCATTGGGTTTTATTGCGCAATGATTTTTTGAGTGTTTATTGTTTACACCTATTCACCCCCCTCTAGGTGTTTTTTTCCCTATTTAGATCCTTATTACATACAACCCAACAAGTGGTATCAGAGCGGGAATAGGGTTGTAAACAATGGTTGAAGGTGGAAACATCAACAGACCCCCATTCTTCGATGGAACGAATTATGCGTACTGGAAAGTACGAATGAAAGCCTTTTTAATTTCCATCGACGAACGGGTGTGGCAATCAATTGAATTAGGATGGTCTAATCCAACTGAAATTATTTCTGATGTTCGCACCATCAAACCTAGGTCGAAATGGACCAAGGAAGAGATTGATTCATCTTCTTACAATGGCAAGGGAATTAATGCTTTATTTAATGCTTTGTCACAAAGAGAGTTCTCTCGCGTCTCGGCATGTGAGACAGCGAAAGAAATCTGGGATGTTCTACAAGTTACGCATGAGGGAACAAACCTTGTGAAGATTCAGAAACTGCAAATGCTTACGAGCAAGTTTGACTCTATTTTCATGGCAGAAAATGAATCTTTCACAGACTATTACACACGATTGCAAGATATCGTAAACTCATGTGCTAACTTGGGAGAGAAGATTCCAGAATTTAAAGTTGTAAGAAAGATATTAAGAACTCTTCCTGAACGATTTCGCCCAAAGGTTGCAGCCATTGAAACAATTAAACACCCGGACGAAATGCGTGTAGAAGAATTAGTTGGTTCATTACAAACATATGAAATGACATTTCCTACTAACTATTCTTCGGGAAAAGCATCCTCTTCTAAGTCTTCAGGTTATGCGTTGAAAACAACAAAGGAAGAAGACGCGGATTCATCCTCCTCAGACGATGACGAGAACCTATCTATGGAGGACTTTGAGAAGCAGCTCGCTCTCTTGACAAGGAAGTTTCGCCGCAACTTTCGAAGGGGTAATTCAAGCAAAACTCTATCCTTCGAAAAGTCGAAGAAAGGCAAGGGTTTTTCAAGCTACAAGTCAAGAAAGCAAGAGAACTTCTCAAAGGACAAGAAAAGTTCGGAGGGACAAGTACAATGCTTCAAATGTCGAGGCTACGGCCATATTGCGACGGAGTGTCCCAACAAGAATCCGGCAAAGAAGAAAGCGATGCAAGTCGTCACTTGGGATGACAACTCCACGTCAAATGAGTCATCCTCAAGTGATGAAGAAGACAACGCA
This sequence comes from Tillandsia fasciculata, assembly GCA_029168755.2. Classification (NCBI taxonomy): domain Eukaryota; kingdom Viridiplantae; phylum Streptophyta; class Magnoliopsida; order Poales; family Bromeliaceae; genus Tillandsia; species Tillandsia fasciculata. The sequence goes on from JAQOTM010000741.1 coordinate 89,348, forward strand.
GCAGCATTCCACGCGTCCACATCCTCACCCTTCATGTGCTTGATGGCAAGTACCTCCGATTCCTTGTCCAACTCCTCCCAAGCTGAGAAGAACGCTACGGACAACGAATCGAGCAATTCTGAAGGTGAAGATTTTGCTCTTGCCTACCATAAGCTGTTACGGGACTCAAAGAAACTGGCAAAGCAAAACCGGAGTTTGAGAGGGAGATTGCAGGATCTCGAAGAGGAAGCAAAAAGAGCATCTTCACTCTCAAACGCTCTTGAAGTGGAAAGGGATAACTTAGTCAAAGCAAATGTTTCCCTTCAAGAGAAAAATGAGCTTCTCGAGGAAGAACATACAAAATTGGTGGATAAAGCGAATTATTTCTCGAAGCTCTACGACGAGGCTCGACAGGATAATCTGGAAATGACAAAGACCATTCTCCAACTAAAGGACGATTTAAAGCGATTCTCTTCAGGAAGGAGTAAGTTGGATAGGCTTCTTGGTCTTGGTCAAACAAATCGGTTCGGCCTCGGGTACACTCAAACTGGAAACAGTCCAAGTTCGAGTGCTACAGTTTTTGTACCTCAGTCGGTATCTCCTCCTCCGACACTGGAATTGACGACAACCAACGACAACAAGCCTACTTCATCCTCTTCAGGATCGTCAAGAACTAAGGTATGTTTTCGTTGTGGTTTTTCAGGGCACATAAGGAGAAATTGCAGGATGGGAGCCAAACGCTCATCTCAAGCACCTCTTGCAATGACTACCAAAAAGGTGATTCCTCAGAAATCAAGTGCAAATCTTTTAAAGGAAAAGAGCCTTGGTAGTTCACCGCACAAGACGACATCATCAAGGAGCAGCAATACTTCAAACAAGACGCTTTCACCTAGGCGAGTAACGTCACGACCATTACCGACGCATTCCAAAAAGGTTTGGGTGCGCAAAGGTGAAAATTTTCCTTGTTTCATTACTAATATCTCCTTGCATGCATATGATAATTCGTCTTGGTATCTGGATAGCGGGTGTTCCCGTCACATGACCGGTGACAAAAACTGTTTTCAAACCTTTGAGAAAATCTCCGGAGGACTTGTTGTTTTCGGAGACGGTCTGTGATGATCCAGACTCCCGCAGGAACTATGCAACATTAAACAGTGACCGTAGGTAGCTTATACGGGAAACCGAGCTTGTAGAATCGAAATTGGACATTAAAAATAGACTTGGCGTGGAAATCGGGGCAAACGGGAATTTCCGGGAGCTTTCGGCAAAATTTCGGATGAGAATTTGGCAAAATGGACATCGTATTTGGACTCAGCGCGCGAAAACGGTCGAAACGGTATATTTACTCTAATTTTTCTGCATCTGGGTACTGTTCACGCCGGAACAGTAACTCCGGCCGCCGGAATTACTGTTCCGGCGACCGGCGAGCGGCGGCGGGCAGCGGCGCAGCGGTGGAACGCGGCGCGGGCAGCGCGGGCAGGCGCGGGCAGGCTCGGGTGCGCGGTCCACGGGTTGGGCGTGCACCGGGTGCACGGAATTCCTGGTCTGCCACGTGGCGCACCCGGATTGGCCCGACAACTTCTGGAAGACCCGGAGCGCGGACCGGCCACGTGCACCACGTGGCCACGTGGCGAAATCTGAGTGGTCCTGCACAGGCTGTTTCCTGTTATGTGGACATGTGGCGCACCCTGGTTGGCCAATTTTGGTGTTTCCTGTTCGGAATCTGGATCCCGTGTGGGAATATTCCCTTTGACCCATTATATAAGAGGTCCCCCACCCCCCCTCTCTTTCCACCTCGGGTTGCGGGCCATAGAGAGAGAACCAGAGAAAGTGTCCTCTACGAAAAATTTTCCTCTCTCTCTCTCTAAAAACTCAGAATTTTGGGAGTTGCAGATAGTGAGTTATCTGCGACGCGGCGCACTGCGACAATTTTCTTTTTAGGCCCATTTCCCGTCGCAGTTCCGTCGAAAATTCACTGCGGGCTAACCGGGTGGAATTTTTGGACGATTTTTGTGGCAGCGCGACCGTAAGAGGTACGGCTTCGATTTCCGTGTTGATCATTTTGCTCCGTTTCGTACTTTTGGCATGATTCCCGAGTCCTCTTTGACCCCCCTTTTTACTGTGATGGTTTTTGGACAGCACCGACTTCTCCGATTTTTATCTTGACGTAGAAGCGTCAGATCGAGGCGTTCAAGGAGTCGATTTTGATTTACTCTTCGTGAAGAACGCAACCGTGATTTTTCTGGGATTTTAGGAGCTCATTTTAGAGGTAAAAAACTCCTCTTTTCCCGTGCTGTCTGAAAAACAGCAAATATTGTACTTTTTGGGAGTTATATTGAACAGCTGTGCGCTGATTTGCAGGATCCAAGGATTGTGGACTGCCAGGAGACTACCTGGGGTGTATTTTGAGCTACTGGAGGTGGGCGGTTGTTGCTTACCTCATTTTTGACAAGCTCACTGGGATTACTAGAAATCCCCTAAAATAATGTGACAATTGATGAGAACCATTGGGACAAACTAACAGGACAAACTAACAGGACAATTGATGAGAACCATTGGGACATACTAATATGACAATTAATGAGAACTATTGGGACAAACTAATATGACAATTAATGAGAACTATTGGGACGAACTAATATGACAATTGATGAGAACTATTGGGACGAACTAATGTGACAATTGATGAGAACCGCTGGGACGAACTCTTCTAAAATTTAATATGACCCCACAGATTTTATGATGACTTATATCGGGACACTGTGATTGGAACAAAGGCTATAATTTCGCATGCAAATAATTTTTTCAGTAAATCAATCTTCTTTTAATATTTAACACCTTTCCACAGCTTTTGAAAAGTACGATTGCATGCTGGGTTGGACATCTAGTTAGCCCTATTTATTGCTACACTATCATATTGGGGTTTGAACATGTTTCATTGTTGTCCTTTGCATCCAGATGCTTGTTGCTCAAGTATGAGCAGGGTTTGGGATAGTGTAGTCGAGATTGCATTAGATTGTGGATTTATGGGGTATTGCGGTGACCGCGGACGGTAGGCGGTCGACCAGATGTTTGTCCTTGCATCAGATAGGGGTTGAGTCTGGTTTATTTTGCATTAGCTGGGGATTGGGTTTCCTCTAGTGGATGATGTTTCCCACTTATTGAGTACTATTGCATCTGATTGGGTATCAAGCTTCTTTATTGGATGGTTTTTTTTTCCACTTTGATCATAGTCATGATCCAGTCCTGCTTTTGAGACTTATCATACCGGCGCGGTTGTTGCCCGGTGATACTTTACTCGTGTGGGTCGCTCCCCTCGAGTTCCACTCTAGAGGCTGGGGCCAGACAGTTATTGACAGTTTTGCTATCACGTCGGCGCGGATTTTTGCCCGATGGTGAGAGCGGAGCAGGCAGTACCGATCGTGGATCAGATAACGGATTGGGTTATTTTGGACAGTTTCTGTTTACTGATGCATGCATACAGTTTTTATAGCCAGTACCGCAGTAGAGGCATAGTAGTGGTAGTTTTACTGTTTCAGTACTTTACTTATCTTACCACTTCCCCTTTTCCCCTTTTGCCTCTAGTAGTCCTAGTGGGTGCGTCAGAGTTGAGGTTTTACCCACTAGGGGAGGTTACTGGTTTATTTGGTAGTTCTCACCCCCATTGTTATTTTCTGTTTCTTTCTTCTCCTTTATTTTGCAGAGTCATCTGCGGGAGCTGCTAGGCCATCGGCAGCTGATCGAGGTAAGGGGATCGCTGAATAGATAGATCTCCTGTGAGGCTGAGAGCTATTAGATAGATATTGTACCCTCCACTCAGACTGTGATATTCTCCTTTCATTTTGGGGTCTGGCGTTAGCCAGCTGGTTGTACTATTTTGGTGAGCTGGGAGATTATTGTACTTATTACAGTTTTATTTGTAGTCCCAGTCTGAGATACTATGAGGTTCTTCTATTTCAGCTCTGTATTATGCTCTTTTATTGTTAGATTATATCTGAGCAGGTTACCAGCGCTTCGTGTACGCGGAAAATTCCGTGTGCACGGCGGATCTGTAGACGAGCCCGGGTTCCGGGGCGTGACAGATTAAGTTGGTATCAGAGCTTAGGGATAGGTCAGTTGGGACTTAGGAAACCCTAGGCTTTTGGCAGACCCTAGGATGATAAGGTGTGAGAGACGAAACTCTTTGCGAAAGTCGCCGATTTATTGTTTGACTCTTCCAGTAAAAGAAGAGGGACCGACATACCCAATTTCTGGTGAATAGTTATGTTGGCTGCAGACAACATAAAGTCACAGAAATCGGGGATGTCTTTGACTTTCGCTAGATTGGGTCGTGTGGGGTTATGTTACTGAGTGTGGATTCTTGTGGTAGGATGCCTCCGCGACGTAGAATGTTGACGCGTTCGCAGCCTTCTTCCTCTGAGCCCGAGCCGGAGGAGTCCGAGCAGGGCCAGCAGAGTGAGGTGCAGGAGCTTCAGGCTCTGATGGCCCAGATGTCAGAGGCCGTGCGGCGTCAGGAGGAGGCCATAGGTCGGCTGACGCAGATGTTAGAACAGAGGGCGCAGCCTGTTGTTGCACCCCCAGAAAGTTCTCCCGTACCACCCTCCCCTGCTGTGGCTTGCCCAGTTGGACCGGTGACCACGGCATCCCCTGTTGCTCAGGGAGCAATCCGGCCATTGACTCCTGCGGAGGAGCAGGAGATTGCTGACAAACTTACTCAGTTCTGTAAGCGGGGACCGCCCAGGTTTTCAGGGCGGAATCCCCTGAAAGGGCGGAATCCCCAGGCTCTGATGGCCCAGGTTTTCCAGCTGGACCGGTGACCACGGCATCCCCTGTTGCTCAGGGAGCAATCCGGCCATTGACTCCTGTGGAGGAGCAGGAGATTGCTGACAAACTTGTTACGGAATTTGAGTTGGCGTATTTCGTGAATGTGTTAAGTCTTGAAGATTGAAGATGAAGAAACTTCGGATCGTATACCTCAATCTCAAGAAAGAAGAATTCAAAAGGATCAGGTATGTTTAACTAAATAATTTTGATGATCCGAATACTTCTTATAGTGTAGAAACACCTGGAAGAGGTTTTAATTGCTTATTCATCAAAAACTGGACATGGGACATGTTCAGGATCCGGATCGTGGCTTTCAATCCGGATCCCGAAAGGTGTTTGTTCATACACTGGTTCAATCCGGATCGCAGCACTCTCTGATCCGGATCCCGAACACTAGTTTTACCTGTTTGCTTCTTCGATCCGGATCAGGAATTGCAATCCGGATCCCGAACATGTTTTTCTGGTAAAACTGTATGAACGATCCGGATCGTGGCTTTCGATCCGGATCCCGAACATCAATTTTTCTGGAAACCGTATTTTGTGCTTCTGCAATCCGGATCGTGGCTTTGCAATCCGGATCGCCGTCGGTAAAACTTTCCAGAAAAGTTTGTTTTTGATCCGAATATTCTTCCTAGGGTTTCTAACCTATAAATAGCCCTACCATCTCATTTCTAGGGCATCCGCAATAGAACGGCTGATTGAGAAAAGATAGCCGAAAAGAAAAATCCACATATATAGAGAAGAACGGAAATCATTAGATCTATTTGATGGTTCTTCATCTATATTGATTAGTTTGATTCTAGGTTTTCATACTCATATCTTGAGTTGAATCAAACTAATGAATACTTAGATGGCATTTCCGATCTATCTTTAATCTAAGTATTCGGCGGATCATCACCACCCAAACAAACAACGATTTATCCCCAAAATCGGCGCGTGGACTCGCGTGGCCTTGTGGATTCAAGGTGTTATCGCTCTCGTGGATTCGGAGCGAGGTGCGTTCGTGGATTCGAAGCGTGCCATTGGGTGAAGACCGTGGATTCGGTTGGACGTCGTGGACTCGACGTTGGACGCTGTGGATTCAGCGTTGGGCGCAGATCGTGGATTCGAGAAGCGTCGTGGAGCGAGCGGAGAAGATCGACTAGGGGCGTATGGTAAAAGGTTGAGTCGTCTGTGAGTACGTTATATCACCTTGTACGTGTGTTAACTCTAGTGGATTTCGCCGTGTTATCGGTCCCGTGGTTTTTTACTCCGGTTTGGAGTTTTTCCACGTAAAAATCTTGTGTGTTCTTTTATTTTTCCGCATTGGGTTTTATCGCACAATGATTTTTTGAGTGTTTATTGTTTACACCTATTCACCCCCCTCTAGGTGTTTTTTCCCCTATTAGATCCTTATTAACCTAAACCCAACAAGTGGTATCAGAGCGGGAATAGGGTTGTAAACAATGGTTGAAGGTGGAAACATCAATCGACCCCCTTTCTTTGATGGAACTAATTATGCGTACTGGAAAGTACGGATGAAAGCTTTCTTAATTTCCATCGACGAAAGGGTGTGGCAATCAATTGAATTAGGATGGTCTAATCCAACTGAAATTTTAGATGATGTTCGCACCTTAAAACCTAGGTCGAAATGGACCAAGGAAGAGATAGACTTATCTTCTTACAATGGCAAAGGGATTAATGCTCTATTTAATGCTTTGTCACAAACTGAGTTCTCTCGCGTCTCGGCATGTGAGACTGCGAAAGAAATCTGGGATGTTCTTCAAGTTACGCATGAGGGAACTAACTTAGTGAAGATTCAGAAACTGCAAATGCTCACGAGCAAGTTTGACTCTATCTCTATGGCAGAGAATGAATCCTTCACTGACTATTATACACGATTGCAAGACATCGTGAACTCATGTGCTAACTTGGGAGAGAAGATTCCAGAATTTAAAGTTGTAAGAAAAATTCTAAGAACTCTTCCTGAACGATTTCGCCCGAAGGTCGCAGCCATTGAAACAATTAAACACCCGGACGAAATGCGTGTAGAAGAATTAGTAGGTGCTTTACAAACTTATGAAATGACTTTTCCTACTAATTATTCTTCTGGAAAGGCATCCTCTTCTAAGTCTTCAGGTTACGCATTGAAATCAACTAAAGAAGAAGACGCGGATTCATCCTCCTCGGACGACGACGAGAACATTTCTATGGAGGACTTTGAGAAGCAGCTCGCTCTCTTGACAAGGAAGTTTCGCCGCAACTTTCGAAGGGGAAATTCAAGCAAAACTCAATCCTTCGGAAAGTCAAAGAAAGGCAAGGGTCCTTCAAGTTACAAGTCAAGAAGCCAAGAGAACTTCTCAAAGGATAAGAAAAGTTCTGAGGGACAAGTTCAGTGTTTCAAATGTCGAGGCTACGGCCACATTTCAACGGAGTGTCCCAACAAGAATCCGGCTAAGAAGAAAGCGATGCAAGTAGTTACTTGGGATGACAACTCCACGTCAAATGAGTCATCGTCAAGTGATGAAGAAGACAACGCGACAGCTTTCCACGCGTCCACCACATCTTCTCCCTTCATGTGCTTAATGGCAAGTACATCCGATTCACTGTCCAACTCCACTGTGGAAAAGATTGCAACGGACGATGAATCAGATGATTCGGAAGGTGAAGATTTTGCATTAGCCTACCATAAACTTTTGAGGGATTCAAAGAAACTGGCTAAGCAAAATAAGGGGTTGAAAGCGAGGTTGCAGGATCTTGAAGATGAAGTAAAAAGAGTAACCTCTATCTCAACCGATCTTGAAGTGGAAAGGGACAATCTGATTAAAACAAATGTTTCCCTTCAAGAGTCCAATGAGCAATTCGAGAAGAATTATATGGATATGGTGAACAAAGCAAATTACTTCTTGAAGCTCTACGGCGAGGCCCGACAGGAAAAATTGGAAATGACAGAGACCATACGCCAACTGAAGGATGACTTACAGAGATTCTCTTCTGGAAGGAGTAAGTTGGACAGACTTCTTGGTCTCGGTCAAGTAAACAAGTTCGGCCTCGGGTACACTCAAACTGGAGACATTCCAAGTTCGAGTGGGACAGTATTTGTGCCCCAGTCGGTATCTCCTCCTCCGACATCGGTGTTCACGACAAGCAACGACAACGAACCTACTACATCTTCCTCGGAATCGACAAGAATCAAGGTATGTTTTCGTTGTGGCATTTCAGGGCACATAAGAAGAAATTGCAAGACGGAAGCCAAACGCACACCTCAAGTACATCTTGCAATGACTACCAAAAGGGCTATTCCTCGGAAAACAACTCTTTCGATAATAATGTTGATGCATCTAACGGTTCTTCAAGCTCATGTGATGTGCAGGAATCATCTCGTGTACCTCTGCCTACTCCTCTACCTCAAACGTTACGCATCTCCAAGGATCACCCTGAATCGAACATAATTGGAGATCCACAAGAAGGAGTTAGAACACGGAGACAATTGGTTTGCGGATTTGCATGCTATGTATCACAAATCGAACCAAAGAATGTTGATGAAGCTCTCCAAGATGATTATTGGATTAAAGCAATGCAGGAAGAGCTCCATCAATTTGAGCGAAACAAAGTCTGGGAACTGACGAAGCCTCCGAAGCAACACAATGTGATAGGTACCAAATGGATCTTCAAGAACAAGAAAAACGAAGAAGGTACTATCATCAGGAACAAAGCAAGGTTAGTTGCTCAAGGCTATTCTCAAGTAGAAGGTATAGACTTTGATGAAACCTTCGCCCCTGTAGCTAGACTCGAGTCCATTCGTATATTGTTTGCGATCGCTTGTCATTTCAAAATCAGATTATTTCAAATGGACGTTAAGAGCGCCTTTTTAAATGGATTTTTAAATGAGGAAGTTTATGTAGCTCAACCGAAAGGTTTTGTGGATCATAAACTACCTAACCATGTTTTTCGATTGAAAAAGGCTCTTTACGGTCTGAAACAAGCACCGCGAGCATGGTACGAAAGGTTGACAAAGCACCTTTTGGAAAAGGGCTACACTCGAGGGGGAGCTGACAGGACTCTCTTTGTGAAGCATTATCAAAACAATTTCATAGTTGCTCAAATCTATGTTGATGACATTGTTTTTGGAGCAACGAGAGATAATGATGCTTCTAAATTCGCGGAGACCATGGAAAGCGAATTTGAGATGTCCATGATGGGCGAATTGAATTATTTTCTTGGATTACAAGTTAAACAAAACGATGACGGAATTCACTTGTGTCAATCCAAGTATGCACTGGAGTTGGTCAAAAAGTTTGATCTCGAAAATTCTAAAGATTTTCCGACTCCAATGGGAACTAGCCATAAGGGACTTGGAAGTGAATCACAAAGTGAGAATGTAGACGAGAAACTGTACCGCAGTATGATTGGAAGTCTACTATATCTCACGGCTAGTCGCCCGGATATATCCTTCAGTGTTGGGATTTGTGCGAGATATCAATCAGCACCGAAGGAGGTTCACCTGAAAGCGGTGAAACGGATCATCCGGTATATCAAAGGTACAATCAATTTCGGAATTTGGTATCCTATGGGAACGACTTTGGATATTGTTGGATACTCAGATGCCGATTGGGCTGGATCGGTGGATGACCGGAAAAGCACGAGTGGTGCATGCTTCTATCTCGGCCACTGCCTTGTTGCATGGCACAGTAAAAAGCAGAACTGCATAGCACTCTCGACTGCCGAAGCGGAGTACATTTCAGCAGGAAGTTGTTCAACCCAATTGATTTGGATGAAGAGTGTGTTGAGCGATTTCCGGATTTCAACATCTTCGGTAACCATTTTATGTGACAACACTAGTGCTATTAACATTTCTAAAAACCCTGTGTTGCACTCTAGAACAAAACATATTGAACTTAGATATCATTTTCTTAGAGAGCTAGTTGAATCAAACATTCTTCAACTGTCATATATTTCAACTGAGGATCAATTAGCCGACATCTTAACAAAACCTTTGGATCAAAAACGTTTCATTCACTTGCGAAAAGCAATTGGCATGCTTTCCTTGAAATAAACTCTTTTGAAACCTTTGCTTAGATTAGGTTTTGTTTTTGTTCTTGTTTTTGTTTTGTTCTTTATCTATGTTCTGTACATAGCACACTAATTGAGCATATATCATAATTGACTTTAATTGCATCCTTTTATGCATTTAGAAATTTATTATGTTTTTGATGTCATAATGTTTCAATGTTGCAATGATCATTTACGTTAATTAAACCATCTTTCTGTGATCAAAGTCAATTTCTCTCTCAATGATCTCTTGGTATAGTCATTATCATATTTGATTGCTTAGTCGAGTATGAATTCGAGATCAATGGTTTGGTTGAATACTTTATATATTAAATAATTGATAGCCAATTGAGGGGGAGTCAATGAAATGTGAAATGCTCAAAAGATGTGGAAAGAGTTACATCCCAATGAGGAGTGTGAAAACTACCACCACATGGAGAAAATGAAAGAAAAAGATACTCCATGAATGAAAAGCAAATCTTTGTTTTGAAAATGTTGATGAAATTCATATTGAAATATTTGACTCAGTCATATTTCATGGTTGGTATAAGGTGGGATTTTTTTTAAAAGATGCTCAAAGAGCCACTCCTTCAACAGATTGTCTAGATATATTATCTAACTTATCTGGGATTTCAAACATCTATTGATCTTGGTACTTCATTTTCTTTACTGAAATTGATGATTTGATAAAGACATTACACATAGGATCAGGATAGATGTAATTGAAGTTGTTCAACTTTAAGTGTTTTAACTTTCGTAAATCTTCGTTTCATTTTTGGATATTTTTGATAGATTGTGCATAATCTATTTCTTGTTGCATGAAACGATGCCATTTGTTTAAAGTTGACATGGTAAACTGCTTACATACTTTTTCTGGATTTTATTGTGTTTTTCTAACTTTTTCTGAAGAAAAAGGTGTAGCCGATCCGGATCGGGGCAAGTGATCCGGATCCCGAACGCAGGATTTTTCCTGCGGGTAGCCGATCCGGATCACATTCTCGGCCGATCCGGATCACGGATAGGGTTTTATATAGAAACATACAGATTCTTGATTTCTTTACCCTAATCTCTGGTTTTCAAGCCTCTAGAGTCTCTCTCTCTAGATTTCTTGCTTCTTGGTTTTTCAAAACTCAAAGTTCTTCGGATTCAAGTAAGTTTTCATGATCAAAACTCGGTCTTTATGGTTTTTCACCAAACGTGAGTTGAAATCTTGGATCTTTTTCGTTTGTGATTGGTTTTTGATCAAATTTCTTTTGAAATAAGAACTCTGGATCAATTAGTTTTGCTTTTATGCTGGGATTCTACTTGATTAACGAGTTTTTAGGCTTCGATTTCTGAAAATTCAGTTTTAGGGCATAAAAGAGGAATTTCTGTAAATCATGGGATTGATCTATTTTTAAAATTCTTTTTGGAAAACTAATTTGATTCTTGGCTTCTCTACATGAATATGATTGTCTAGGTACAACGTTTTCAAATTTTTCAAAATTGACGATTTTTTCATGTGTTCTTGAGTTGGTTTTTGCACAGAGTACCTCTTGAATTCAGAGCACTCACACCAATGGCATTCTCCTGGTTAATCTTGCTACTGGTTACGATGATGCACACGAGTACATCTGTTAAAGAGGAACCGGATGTCTCAACTCGAGACAAGACAACCGAAGGCAAGAGGACAGCTCGGATTACGATTCGGAAGAATGGGACGAATTCTTCAAGGATGTTCACGAAAGATTGATGAGGAAACAGAACATCTGTCAAAGGCAAAAGGCTTATGAAATCTGCATCAACAACTAAGCAATATACAAGACGTAAGAATGTCCAAAGAAGTGAAAGTTATCATAGTGGGCCTCTCACAGAGCACGCTCACTTTCTGGAATTCTGCAAACTGAATCTCCATGGGTTTGCGGACCGGATGCACCATCTGCATCTACACGGCGTCCATCAAAGACACGGACAACTGATACAGAGGTTTGGAATCGATTCGTCAGGAACAACAAAGACTCTCTGCTACACAAGAGAGAATATCGAGAGAAATTCAGCAGATTTCCTCTGAACACAAGAAGATCAAGAAAAAGTACTCAAATCTTAAGAATTTGCTTAAAGGGATTTTGAGCAAGCTGAGTTGTACTAGTTCAGATTCTTCAGACTGAGCAGCACCTTCTGATCACTTTTCTATGTCTTACTCTTTTGCAGTCGTACTCTGATTCTTAGTTTCAGGACTTAGTTTTATTCTTACTTTTAGTTTAGTTCTCAGTTTGTGCATACTTTAGAACTTTTTTTTTACTCTCCTTACATATTGTAGCTCTTGCTACGTTTTGGCTTTGTTTTGTGACAAAAAGGGGGAGGAGAGAGTAGAGAGAACTCTGAACAATGAATGATGTGAACAATGATGTGAATATCGTGATATCAAGGTAAGTATGAACCTCAACTCAACTTTGGTTTTCTTTTGTGATTTGTGACATGCTTCTATACTAACTATTCGACTAACTATTTGGGCATGTAATATGACTAACAAGTTGATGTTGGACTAACATACTTTGACATTTGGTTTTCGACTGCTTAGAAGATATGTTGGTTTTAACTATGATTCTCTTACATATCTGAATTTTTCAAATGTCATGATGAGAATAAACTCTATCTCTGTATTTGGTTTTGTATGCTTCAATTCTTGAGGTATCTAACGAATTTGTTTGTCAAGAATGTTTTCTGTGTGCAGAGATTACAGATGTCTAAGTCTAGAGTCTGTTCTAGGAGTTTATCTCATGTTTTAATTTCTGGAACTCTTTTGTAAATTTTTGTTGTATGGTGATAGCAACAAAAATATCTTTTTGAATTTTCTTTGTGGATTTGTGTTTTGTCACGAAACCGCCAAAGGGGGAGATTGTTACGGAATTTGAGTTGGCGTATTTCGTGAATGTGTTAAGTCTTGAAGATTGAAGATGAAGAAACTTTGGATCGTATACCTCAATCTCAAGAAAGAAGAATTCAAAAGGATCAGGTACGTTTAACTAAAGAATTTTGATGATCCGAATACTTCTTATAGTGTAGAAACACCTGGAAGAGGTTTTAATTGCTTATTCATCAAAAACTGGACATGGGACATGTTCAGGATCCGGATCGTGGCTTTCAATCCGGATCCCGAAGGGTGTTTGTTCATACACTGGTTCAATCCGGATCGCAGCACTCTCTGATCCGGATCCCGAACACTAGTTTTACCTGTTTGCTTCTTCGATCCGGATCAGGAATGCAATCCGGATCCCGAACATGATTTTCTGGTAAAACTGTATGAACGATCCGGATCGGGGACTACGATCCGGATCCCGAACAGCAATTTTCTGGAAACCGTCTTTTGTGCTTCTGCAATCCGGATCGCCAAATCCAATCCGGATCGCCGTCGGGATTTCTTTCCAGAAAAGTTGTTTTTGATCCGAATATTCTTCCTAGGGTTTCTAACCTATAAATAGCCCTACCATTTCATTTCTAGGGCATCCGCAATAGATCGGCTGATTAAGAAAAGATAGCCGAAAAGAAAAATCCACATATATAGAGAAGAACGGAAATCATTAGATCTATTCAATGGTTCTTCATCTATATTGATTGATTTGATTCTAGGTTTTCCATACTCACATTTTGAGTAGAATCAAATCAATGAATACTTAGATGGTATTTCCGATCTATCTTGATCTAAGTATTCGGCGGATCATCACCACCCAAACAAAAACAACGATTTACCCCAAAATCGGCGCGTGGACTCGCGTGGCCTTGTGGATTCAAGGTGTTACCGCTCTCGTGGATTCGGAGCGAGGTGCGTTCGTGGATTCGAAGCGTGCCATTGGGTGAAGACCGTGGATTCGGTTGGACGTCGTGGACTCGACGTTGGACGCTGTGGATTCAGCGTTGGGCGCAGATCGTGGATTCGAGAAGCGTCGTGGAGCGAGCGGAGAAGATCTACTAGGAGCGTATGGTAAAAGGTTGAGTCGTCTGTGAGTACGTTATATCACCTTGTACGTGTGTTAATTCTAGTGGATTTCGCCGTGTTATCGGTCCCGTGGTTTTTTACTCCGGTTTGGAGTTTTTCCACGTAAAAATCTGTGCGTGTTCTTTTATTTTTCCGCATTGGGTTTATCGCACAATGATTTTTGAGTGTTTATTGTTTACACCTATTCACCCCCCTCTAGGTGTTTTTTCCCTATTAGATCCTTATTAACCTAAAACCCAACAAAACTTCCTCAGTTCTGGTAAGCGGGGATGTTACGGAATTT